>JAMQMW010001473.1:0-15062 GCA_024115155.1 Thelonectria blattea
TTTTTTTTTTTTTTTTACGGACATGACATCAACGAGACGGCGAGCAGAGAACTGGAAAGAGCATCGAAAAACGACGGAATATTCGCGAATCAACGATTAGAAAAAAGGAGTAATCGTTAGGTGTAATCGATCAGGTAAACCGATTTTTTTCGAAGCGGCCCACCGACGTTTCCAGGTGCTCGCAGCGGTTTCGACCTTCTGCTAGAGGGTTCCCGGCCCCCTGCACAGAAGCTGGTGTGGGTTCCCTTTGGAACAGCGCAGAACCGCATCGAACCTTGACACCCGCCTTTATTTAGATGCTCTCCCAACAACCTGCACCGCATCTCTTTCCTTTCCAAAACATCCCTCTTCCTTCCCCCCCAAAGATACCCGCGTCTACAGAAGTCTTTAAACCACTTCTCGACTACCACCGAAGCTCTTTTGCTTTTTTCTTTCTCGTTTTCCTCATCGCTTTTTTCTCACAGTCACAATGGGTCCCGCCGTCGGTATCGATTTGGGTACCACGTACTCTTGCGTGGGTATCTTCCGCGAGGATCGGTAAGTTTCTTCACACTCACTCTCTCCAGCTCGACAGTCTTCAGAATCTAACAGTTCATCTCTAGATGCGACATCATCGCCAACGATCAGGGTAACCGCACCACCCCCTCTTTCGTCGGTTTCACCGACACCGAGCGTCTCATCGGAGATGCCGCCAAAAACCAGGTCGCCATGAACCCTCAGAACACCGTCTTCGACGCCAAGCGATTGATCGGTCGCAAGTTCTCCGACGCTGAGGTTCAGGCCGATATGAAGCACTTCCCCTTCAAGATCATCGACAAGGCCGGCAAGCCCGTCATCGAGGTCGAGTTCAAGGGCGAGACCAAGAACTTCACTCCCGAGGAGATCTCCTCCATGGTCCTCACCAAGATGCGTGAGACCGCCGAGTCGTACCTCGGTGAGACCGTCAACAACGCTGTCATCACCGTCCCCGCCTACTTCAACGACAGCCAGCGCCAGGCCACCAAGGACTCCGGTCTCATTGCCGGCCTCAACGTTCTCCGAATCATCAACGAGCCCACGGCTGCCGCCATTGCCTACGGTCTCGACAAGAAGATTGAGGGTGAGCGCAACGTCCTGATCTTCGATCTCGGTGGTGGTACCTTCGATGTGTCTCTCCTCACCATTGAGGAGGGTATCTTCGAGGTCAAGTCCACTGCCGGTGACACTCACTTGGGCGGTGAGGATTTCGACAACCGCCTGGTTACTCACTTCGTCAACGAGTTCAAGCGCAAGACGAAGCGTGATCTCTCCAGCAACGTCCGCGCCCTGCGACGTCTCCGCACCGCTTGCGAGCGTGCCAAGCGAACTCTCTCTTCTTCCGCCCAGACCTCCATCGAGATCGACTCTCTCTTCGAGGGTATCGACTTCTACACCTCCATCACCCGTGCTCGTTTCGAGGAGCTCTGCCAGGATCTCTTCCGATCCACCATCCAGCCTGTCGACCGTGTCCTCGCTGACGCCAAGATCGACAAGAGCCAGGTCCACGAGATCGTCCTCGTTGGTGGTTCCACCCGTATCCCCCGTGTCCAGAAGCTCATCACCGACTACTTCAACGGAAAGGAGCCCAACAAGTCCATCAACCCCGATGAGGCCGTCGCCTACGGTGCTGCCGTCCAGGCCGCCATTCTGTCCGGCGACACCTCTTCCAAGTCCACCAACGAGATCCTCCTTCTCGATGTGGCTCCCCTCTCTCTCGGTATCGAGACTGCTGGTGGCATGATGACCAAGCTCATCCCCCGCAACACCACCATCCCCACCAAGAAGTCCGAGGTCTTCTCCACCTTCTCCGACAACCAGCCCGGTGTCCTCATCCAGGTCTACGAGGGTGAGCGCCAGCGCACCAAGGACAACAACCTTCTCGGCAAGTTCGAGCTTACCGGCATCCCCCCCGCCCCCCGTGGTGTTCCCCAGATTGAGGTCACCTTCGATCTCGATGCCAACGGTATCATGAACGTCTCCGCCGTCGAGAAGGGCACTGGCAAGTCCAATAAGATTGTCATCACCAACGACAAGGGCCGCCTCTCCAAGGAGGACATCGAGCGCATGCTTGCTGATGCCGAGAAGTTCAAGGAGGAGGATGAGGCCGAGGGTCGCCGTGTCTCTGCCAAGAACGGCCTCGAGTCTTACGCCTACTCTCTCCGCAACACCCTCAGCGACCCCAAGGTCGAGGAGAAGATTGAGGCCGCCGACAAGGAGACCCTCAAGACCGAGATCGACAAGGTCGTTGCCTGGCTCGACGACAACCAGCAGGCCACTCGTGAGGAGTACGAGGAGCACCAGAAGGAGCTCGAGGGCATTGCCAACCCCATCATGATGAAGTTCTACGGAGCTGGTGGTGAGGGTGGTCCCGGCGGCATGCCCGGTGGCGCTCCCGGCGGCTTCCCCGGCGCTCCCGGCGCTGGTGCTTCCCGCGGCGGCGACGACGGCCCCACCGTCGAGGAGGTCGACTAAATGCTTTGATACCCCATCAAATTCGGCTCCGAGAATGGTTATGCCTCGACCATTGGTGCAGGGGTAGGAGCCTTCAAGGGATGATAAGATGATAGATTTTCGGTTGTGCTTTCTTTTACGTATTTCACGGTTACGAACAGGCAAAAGCTCGGTGGTCTACCTGGGTTTGTACTTTAATGACAATGGATCAAAAATTCATGAACCAAATATTTGTCCTTTGATATGATGTGAAATGAGTGATTGCAGTGCGAGAGGATGGCGAATGCCGAATTGAATTTCGGTCCTTTCGATATGTAAGATCTGGCTTGCCTACCGTACCTAGCAACCAAGGCATACTTCATCCCTCGCACGTACGAATACAACGATGCGTTCCTTGTTTCCCTTAGTTGTCCCCATATCGTTCGGAAGAGAGTAATGTTGGGGGGACAGCTCTATGACAAGTTTTTGGAGAACCTTGCATGATATCACGGCTTGAAGTGATATTGTTCCACTAGTAATACGCACATATGTAGATGCAATAAATGTCATTCATCATGAGAAGAGTATCCCCTGGTCTTTACATATTGAAATCCGTCGTGGCAAGGCTGACGACATGCATAGAATCCTTGCCCTAATATACAAGTGTATTCTTCGACATCGAAAGAGCAAGTCTCGCTAGATCATTCAATGGGCTGATTGAAAACCGACCCCGGCTTGACCTTTTCGTCGCGGCTCTGCCAGATATCCTCGCTGCTGGGCCGATCGCGGCCGTACTTTGCGTACTCCTTGTTGCGGTAGTGGGCGCGGACGGCCTTTTCGCGCATCTCGGTGCCGTAGCTCTTGGTGCGCATGCAGAACCAGAAGTCGTCCCAGTGCTCGCTGCAGGAGCGCATCTCGCCGTAGCGGTAGACGGCGTTCCACTGGCCGCCCATGGAGTTGCACGCCCAGGCCTGGTCGAAGGCCTGCCGGCAGGACATTTCGGTGGGGAGGAGGGATTCGGCGAGGGGGGAGCCGGGGGGGGCTTCGGCGTGGGAGGAGGAGGCGCGGGAGGCGGTTGAGGAGGGGGAGGAGCGGAGGGAGAACCATGATGATATTGAGGATTTGTCGGAGGGTTGTTGTTGTGAGGAGGAGGAGGATTCGGGTTTGGGGGGTTCGGGTTTGGCGTTGAAGAGGTCGAGGAACTTTTGGATTTCGGGGTCGATCGGTTCCTCGGAGGGGGGGCGGGGTGTTGAGGTTGATGAGGGAGGCGTGGATTTCTGGTCTGTAGGCGCGGGTGCCTTTTCAGCAGCAGTTGGAGAAGCCCAAAGCCAACCCATGGTGACGATATCTATAAGTCTTTCGTGTAGTTTGTTCGGGAGATCGTATCCAATTGATACGGCAAGAGTCGCAGTCGCAGAATCGACGTCCGATCCGATGGAAAGAGATGATGGAAGAAGAGGAATTGAGCAAAAGACTGGCAAAAGGCGGGGAAGTCGGATAGAGTGGTATCAGGAGGATTGTTCTCGTGACGGGCTCAGAGTCGGGAATGCGCATGCAAGCTGCGAGTCGCGGTCCAATGGCGATTGCTGTGTTCCAGTCTTTGCGTTTTGCAAGTCAGCGGCGCAGGGCGCGCATTCTCACTTCGTTCGGGGTGCGTCGGGAAAATGGATCTGCCGGATTGCCGTGGGGAAGGGAGGATCGTCAAGGTTGGACAGGGAATGCTTGGCTTCAACGGAGGGGAGAGGATTGATCGTGATATGCCATTTTTGTCTACGTATGAAGTGTCTTTTGTTTCTTCAATGGAAATATGCATTGGATCTTATCTGGGGGATATCGTGATAGTTTGTGGTGAAGCGAGTATAGCAATATGGAGGGGTCGTGGACGCCCAGTATGAATTCTTGCAATAAATCCAACATGACGCCGAGTTCCACAATTTATTAATAAAATGTTTGCTTTGACAATCCCGTGTAAGTCAGAAAAGAACGTTTGAGACGATAAACGATGGATTGGTGATCAATGGAATGGAACAAGCTGATATCTGCAGTGCTGCAAGTGAATCGAATTGATTTCGATCTTTTCAGGCAGGTGGGGTCGGTCGCAGCTGATTTCTCTGATGACCTCATCTGATCTACCGAGGAAGCTACCCAACCTGCTTGCTTGCTTCCTTCCTCGAGCTTCAAACCAATTTGCTTACATCTTCAGCCAACCCTCAGCTCGCCTCCTCTTTGCCTAACCGCTCAGCTGTGCCATCAGCTGCCAGCGTAGTCTCCTATCCCACCTCAGCATGTGTGCAGCTCGTCCGCCCTCAACATGATCTCCCGACGAGGCCTGGCGCTCGTCGCAGCGCGGCGTCAATACCTGCTCTCCTCGCCCTCGACCTCTCTTCCTATCGGCCTGACGACTACCTCCCTCATTCGCTGCCGCAACCACGGCACCGTACTCTCTCGCTTTGGAGCTTCGGGCCGCGCGTGGGAAAGCACGGCGACGCCCAACCCTTCGAACCCCGCTGAGGCAACCTCGGCTGCCGGCCTTTCGACGGAACCCGACGGTGACAAGAGCGGACATATCGCGGTCTCTACCAACGAGTCTATCCTGTTTTTCGAGAGTGAGTCTTCTCGAAAGCTACTTTGCTGCTCGTCATTCGCTGACCTTGGATAAAGACATCTTCCCCCTCAAGCTCTCTAGCTTCCTCTTTCGCCCCTGGAACACCGACCAAGATGTTGCTGGCCTGCTCAAGCGCTTTGAGAGCTCCTCTCTAGGAACCCTAGACCCAATTCGTCTCGTCAAGACGGCAATTCCAGAAGACTTGCCGATTAAAGTCACCGAGATCCTGCCGCGCCTTAAGGACGGCGGTGCTTTTGTCAAGTTCAAGTACGATGCGAGCATTGATCCAGCTGAGATTGAGGGTACGTACATGGACATTGAATTGTCCCTTGTTGGAATGGTCTAACATATGGTAGCAAAATTAGCCAGACGTCTGAAAGAACAGCCTGTCAAGCCATGGTTCAGTATCTGGCGTGGTGTGACAGCCCGCCTCGTTCAAGGCAGCCCGTGGCTCGAAGACCTGTACCGCTATCCTAGCAGCCTCCTCAGAGTCGAATTCGTCCCCCCAAAACCCGGAACAGCCCCCGAAGAGCTGCCCGAGGAAATTCTATACACTCTCTTTCGCAAATACGGCAAGATTGCCGACATCATCCCGCAACCCGCCGACTCCAAGGTTGTCCCGCGATATGCCCATGTCGGCTTCCCCTTGATCAGAGACTCCATCATGGCCCGCAACTGCATGCACGGCTTCATAGTCGGCGAGGCTGCTGGCGGTGGACAGGCGGGAACGAAGCTACGATTGTCATTTGAGAAACGCGTTAAAGCGAACAGCATCTGGAGCTGGATAACAAACCATCCTCGAGTTGTTCTGCCGATCCTGGCCGCCCTCCTCGCCGGCCTCTCGGTCGTCATCTTCGACCCTATCCGCGAGTTCTTTGTGAAGCTTCACATTCAACGGTCTCTGGACATCAAGGACACCAAGCTTTACAAATGGTTCAAGAAGCAGACAGGCAACTTCTCGCTTGGAAGCTCGGAGAAGAAGGGCGATGGTTTGGGCACCGTCTGGCAGCACCGGCGTGACGATATCGGTCAGGTTCAAGCCTGGCTCGAAGAAACGTCTGATACCTTTATTGTCGTGACAGGTCCCAAGGGCTCTGGGAAGATCGAAATGATCATGAACCAGTCATTGGAAGGGAGGAAGAATGTGCTCAAACTGGACTGCCGCCCTATCGTCGAGGCTAGAGGCGAGGCCGCCACGATCAAACGACTTGCTGCTGCTGTTGGTTACCGGCCCATCTTCTCCTGGGCCTATGGTATTAGCAGCATGGTGGACCTTGCCGTGCAAAGCACCACGGGCGTCAAGGCTGGCTTCTCGGAAACGCTCGAATCCCAATTGACCAAGATTCTACACACCACGACATCTGCTCTGAAGGCAGCTGCTCTTTCGGACCGGCACAAGCGAGACAGCGACGCCCATCTCGCCGATGACGCCTACCTCGAGGCACACCCCGAACGCAGACCCGTCATTGTCGTCGACAACTTCCTGCACAAGAACGAAGAGAACGGCTTGGTGTACGAAAAGATTGCCGAATGGGCTGCTTCTGCGGTTCAGAACAACGTCGCTCATGTCATTTTCCTGACCACCGACTCGGCCTATTCGAAGCCCTTGGCCAAGGCCCTCCCGGATCGCATCTTCCGTACAGTCTCGTTGGGCGATCTCGCCCCCGAAGTTGCCAAGAAGTTTGTGCTTAGTCGGCTCAGAGATCAGTTGGCAGACGAGAAGATGAGGGCCGAAGACGACAATACCGAGAAGCCGGTGTCCCGCCGTCCGGACCTGGCCGAGCTGGATGAATGCATCACCACGCTCGGCGGCCGGCTCACGGATCTGGAGTTCCTCGCTCGCCGGCTCCGCACCGGCCAGACGCCGAAGCAAGCCGTCGACGACATTGTGAACGAGACTGCGATTGACGTGGTGCGCATGTTCCTACTGGGCAAGACTTCAGATGCCGAGGCCAAGAAGTGGACGCCGCAGCAAGCTTGGTACCTGATCAAGTCGCTCGCTCAGAACCCATCTCTGCGCTACAATCAGATCGTGCTGTCGCCGACCTTTGCTTCCTCCATCATCGATGCCGAGACGGCGCTCGACAGCCTCACCAGTTCCGAGCTCATCGCGGTGAAGTCGTACCAGGGACGTCCTCAGATCATCACGGCCGGGAAGCCTCTTCACCAAGCCGCCTTTGCCGTGCTGCTGCGTGACCAGGTCCTCAAAGCCAAGATGGACCTTGACATTCTCACGGAGATTTCCAAGGCCGAAGCCAAATCCATCGACAAGGTCGAGACGGAGCTGTCGTTGCTTGGTTCTTTGCCTCGGCAGACGGGCGAGACGGCTGGGCGCATCACCTTCCTCCTCGGCAAGCTGGAGGCCAGCCAGACCAAGATTTCTCAATGGGATAAGGAAATGGGCCAGCTGAAGAAGATTCTGCATGAGGAGTACTAGCATAGCAAGATTGTTGGATGATGTTCCAAGTTGTATAGAGGGCTTGCCCCTTGAGCCTAGCAAGGCTCTTTGTATTCGTACGCCTGCCTGATACCCTTCTCAATGCAGCACGGAACTTTCTTTGTTCCATTTGTACTACCGATGACATGACTTTCTCATTGGTTTTGACGTGACTTGGAGCCAATCAACAGTTCATATTACTTGTTTCTTCTCCGTCAAATGTCAAGCGACAGAAAAGCACCAAGCCCTTTTGCTATACTCGGACGTTAAATCATTAAACCCTCTCCCTCCCTCTTTTACTGAACCTCGATGAACAAACAAGCTAACACGACAGGGCGGCGTCAGAAGTGGCCGCCGATAACTCCGCCAAGAAACGAAACGAGGACAACCCGCCTGCTACACGAATCAAAGTATACTATTTGAACCAAACACTTTTCCCCTTGCGCGCGGGGGCATCATCACGCGAGTGCCAGGGTAGAGTTTTGCGACATGTCTGGGTCGACGGGCTGAGCTTGGGGTGGCTGAGCCGCCAACTCGCGCGCCTGAGCGAAGAAGACGCGACATGGGACGTCGTAGTCGTTGTTCATGGTGTAGTAGTTTCCTGCCGAGTTGTTAGAGGCTGTTTGATTGGAAGATAAGACGGAATAGTAACATACCCCTCGGCACAACCCACATGCCTCCGGCGCTGATGCGAAACTGCGTCTCGTTGACCGACACGAGGACTTTCCCGTACTGCACGAAAAACACCATGTGCATCTTCCGCGAGTTCTTGGGCCTCTTCTCCGCCCCCGGCGGCAACTCGACGACTCCCGCGCCCATAAACGGCGTGCTCATGACCTTGGCGTAGCGGAACAGCCCGTCGCGCGCCTCCTTCGCGTCAATAGCCACGCCGGCGTGCGCAATCTCGCCGACAATGACCTCGACGTCCTCGTCGTCGGCCGGCGGCGCGAACTCGTGCTCGGGTTCCCACACGGCGAGGTCGCCCTCGATGACGCCCGGGCCGACTTCCCAGTCCTCGAGCTCTTCTTCGGGGGGCGGCTGGTGCGAGGGCCGGCCGGCGGTGGTGGACTTTCCCTTGGAGCGGCGGCCCTTGTTCCTACGAGGGCGCCTGGTTGGCGGGGGGGATGGGGATCGCGGGGGACGCGTGATGCCCTTGTTGGTGGGCACGGCGAAGCGCTTGTGCGTGAAGTGGTCTTCCCTCTCTTCGTACTCGTACGTGATTTGCTCGCCCCTCCAGAAGTTTAGGGGACGATGTGATTGTCTGCCGGATCTCGTCGTCGTCACCGAGTCGGCGTCTCGATGGGTAGACACGAGTCCGCGAGACTTGGGCAATGGCGGGCCTCGTTGCAGTGCGGCAAAGGACGTCTCGCCCACGTCCTTGGAAGTCTCTGTCGCCTGATCCTTGGGCTTCCGACCGGGTCTGCCCCGGGGTTTCGGCTCGACCGGGGCGGGAGCTGCCTTGGCGGCCGGGGCTGCTTTCCGAGCCGGCTTTGCGGGAGCCGTCTTGGCGGGGATTGGTTTCGCGGGCGCTGCCTTCGCAACCGCCTTCGCAACTGGTTTCGCCGGCTTCGAGTTTGCGATTCTCTGCCTCTTGGGCTCGGGCTGCGCCGCGGGCTCCGCCTCGTCCTCCTCCTCGCTGCCCATCGAGTGCTCCTCCATAAGGAGCTCCGCGGATGGACGCTTCCTCGACTTTGCCGGCGCGACTTCTTTTGGCTTGGGCGCCTTCTTCGCCGGCCGTCCTCTCCGCTTCGGCACGCTGAGCGTGGAATCCTCGTCGTGCCTCGGCGTCTCCTCGACCGCGGAAGGCTCCTCCGGGGGGTCCTCCTCCACGACGGGCTTTTGCGCGGCTTTGGGTCTCCCGCGACCCTTCTTTTTCGCGGGGGCTTGGCGGACTATGGGCTCGTCGTCTTCTTCTTCGTCGTCGTCGTCCTCTGGTTGCGCAGCCGGTGGTGCTTCTGGTTCTGGCGAGGGTGTGTCTCCGCCCATGGCGGCGACCATTTGTATCGATTCCTCCAAGAGATCCGTATTGTCATCCACGGGGTTGTCGTGGCGCACCACTGTGTCTTGGGTATCGTCTTCCACCTCGTCTTCCTCTTCCTCTTCCGCCTCTTCTTCTTCTTCTTCCTCCTCCTCCTCTTCCCCCTCCTCCTCGACGTGATAATACGATCCATTCACCCCATTCGGCTTAGGCCTAGACTGCGACGATGCCTTGCCAAAGTTGAGCTTGCGCGTGACGGTCGGCTCGTCCCCCGGGTCGGCGGCGGCGGCGAGGTGAGGGTTCCTTCGGGCGGGAGAACCCAGGTTGGTCTTCTTTGGCGATCGGCTTCGGGGCAGCGACAGGCGGTCAAAGTGCTTCTTAAGAACGGTCCGCGGGCCGTCGCCGGCGCCTGTCGAATGGTTAGAGCTTCTGCTTTGGCTTCGCGCATTCGCGTCTGTCAGAGGGGGACTTGATGCGCACTGCTCTCTAGGTCCATGTCATCGCTCCCCGACTCGTCCTCGGACATGTCGAGGTCGGCGAGAGGTTGCATGCCGAATTCATCGCGAACGTGGCTGTCTGGCAGGGCGCGACCGGTTTGGCTGGCGGCGACACAAAAGTGTTAGCACCTCATGGAAGTGGGAGCGGCGCGCGTTGCTTTCGTACCGACCGAGTTTACCCAGCTCGTAGAGTCCTTGAGGCTCTATGCTCTCGGAATGGCGGCCTCGACCGGGAGGCATGATTTTGCGAACTGGATAAATATTATGAAGCGTGTGTGTGTTTGGGTTTTTGTTTTGGCAAAAAAGAAGAGGGAGGGGAAGAAGGGGATTTCCAATGCGACAAAGGAAGGAAACGCGCTTTGTGTGTGTGTTGAAGTTGTGTTGACGCGGTACGTCTAGAGGTGTGCCAAGTCGGTGTGGGTCCCGCAAGCTTTCGGGAGGACTTTGCAGGGGAGTTGCAGTGGACTGGCAGTGGACTTGCAGGGGTCGAGTCGCCTGTAAGACGCTAATTTGGGACTGAGGTGGAGAGCTCCAGTGGATGGACGGGACGCGGAGAATTCAATTGGAGCTCAACGCGTCTTCTTTTCAAGATGGGGACGTGACGAGGACGAAAGCAACGACAACCACCACCATCAATTGACGTCGCACCAGACGGAAGCAATCAAGGAGGAGACTCGGGCGGGCTGTTTTCCGGCTGCCATTCTACCTTGTCTATTCATTTCTCCTCTATCCTCCTCTCCTATTCCATCTAGCAATCCTCCTCCTCCTCCTCCTCCTCCAAAATGGCAGACGACACCACCACCACATCGACCTTCATCCCCCCCTCCATCCACCACCCCTCGATCCTCTCCGGCGCCTCCTTCACACACTTCTCCCCCATCCCTCCTTCCCTCCTCCCCCCTTCCCCCTCCTCGCCACCTTCCTCCGCTCCCCCCGTCTGTCTCGGCGTCGACGAAGCCGGCCGCGGCCCCGTCCTCGGCCCCATGGTCTACGGCGTCTTCTTCCTCCCCCTCCCGCTCTCCGACCCGCTCCTCCGCGAAACCCACCGCTTCGACGACTCCAAGGTCCTTACCGCCTCCGTCCGCTCCAACCTCATGCGCGCCCTGTGCACTCCCGAAACGGACCTGCACTCCTCGTGCGGCTGGGCCACCGCCGCCCTGTCCGCTCGGGACATCGCCGCCAATATGCTGCGGCCCGCGCAGTACAACCTCAACGCCCAGGCCATGGACGCCACCGTCGAGTTGATCCGGGGTGTGTACACGCGCGGCGTGAATGTGCAGGAGATTTACGTCGACACCGTCGGTCCGCCCGCCACGTACCAGGCCAAGCTGCAGCGGCTGTTCCCCACGGCGAAGGTGGTCGTGGCCAAGAAGGCGGACAGCTTGTATCCCTGCGTGAGCGCCGCTTCGGTGTGCGCAAAGGTCACGCGCGATGCTGCTCTGGAGGTCATGTACGAGGCGCGCTGTGGTGGTGCTGACGAGGGCGAGGGAGATGCAAAAAGCGACGAGGGCATGGCTTGGGGCTCCGGGTACCCGTCGGATCCTCGCTGCGTCGGCTGGCTGAGGAGCAACATGCACCCCGTGTTTGGATGGGGTCCCGAGTGTCGCTTCAGCTGGGGCACCGCAAAGGACATGCTCGACGCAAAGGGTAACGGAGTCAAGGTCGAGTGGCCGGCCGACGACGACGGCGAGACCAGTCGCATGACCGACTTCTTCACTGCCGGCCAACCAGACGGGGAGACGTCGGAGCTCGGAAGCTGGTTCGGTACGCCGGCAGGGACGGAAGCCTTCTAGGGTTGGAAGCCTTCTCGAGTTCGGGTCGCCGTGGTTGAGTCTTGGAAAAGGTCATGGTTGATTAGGCGCATCGGCGTTTGGTCCAGTAGACATTATATCCTGTTCGTTTTGCCACACCATGATACCCAGTCAGGGTCTAAAAACTACACATAAATACTATATAAACACACACAACCATCCCATCCCATCAAGTACATCAGATATCGTCAAGGTCGTCCGACTCGGTCGAGTTGTTCTGCTTCCTCCCCCGGCTGTCCAGCGTGTCCATGCTGATGCTGTCGCTGTCCCGAGCCGGCATCGCCAGCGCCTGCCGAGCAGTGTCCGAGTTGTTGATGAAGTCGCGCAGCGACTGCTTGGCAATGTCCACGCCCTGCGTCATTGCCGCGTTGCTCATCTGCATCATCGGCCCGAGGAGGTTGAGCGAGTAGGCAATGTACGTGCCGCCTCCCATCAACAGGATCAAGATGAAGAGGAGAGGATTCCGCAACACTAGAGACATATTAGCACACAATCGTCAGTCACCGGCTCGTCCCGCACTCACCCATGAAAATCTCGTTCCAGCCCAGAGCCAGGAGCAACCCATAGAAGTACCACGGGATCTGGGCGACGCCGCCAATGGCACTACGCTTGGCCTCCACGTACACTCCGTCGGCCGTCTTCTTGAACCGCACGACCAGATCCTGCCGCTTGCTCTCGCTGAGCACCGTCATCTCCTCCTCCAAGCTCTTGCCCTCCTCCTCGTCGATGCCTCCGATGGGCGCGAGGTCCTCCTCGTCGCCGGCTTCGACCCCCGTGGGTTGGTGGCCGATGAAGCTGGGGAGGTCGGGCGGCGCGTACGTCTCGGAGAGGCGGAATCTTGAGAGGAGCGGGATGAGAGTGAGCGTAGACTCCCTGGCCTTGGTGTAGATGCCCTCGATGTCGTCGCTGGGTCGCCAGATGCGCGGGACCCCCGCCTCGTCGTAGCGGAATTTGTCCTCAAAGTTCTCTCTAAGCTTCAGGAGGATGTTGCCCTCCATCACCTCCTCCTCGATCTTCTCCCGCAAGGCGCTCCAGCTCTTTCGTCGCAGCCGCCACGCGCCGATGAGCACCTCGTCGTCGCTAGCGTCGAAGCTCTTAGCCCGCTCCGCGAAGCGGATCTCAGCCTCCTTAACGATGCCTGTGAAGACGCTCCAGATGCGGTCCCAGAGATCCTGCTCGGTAGGGGGCTTCTCCCCCGTCTCGGGAGCTCCCGACCCCCCGCGCCCAGAGCCGAGCTTGTTGAACTCGAGACCGATGGCCTCGCCGAGTCTCGACTTGACCCAACGCTCCACGCGCGTCGCGAGACGGCGCATCTCCTCCTTGCGTAGCTTGCCGCTTGCCTCGTCGAGCTCCTTCTCAAAGAGCGTGGATTGTGTCGCAAACTTGGTCCACACAAGCCCCTCGATGAGGAGGCTCTGCGCTTCGACGTTGAAAATCTCCATCGTCTTGCGCTTCTCGTTGGTGACAATCTCGGCAAACTCGTACGCGCCGCCAGCCTTCTGTCCAGCCTTGACCTTGTGTGCGACTGCGTCGCTGAAGGCGGCGACACCAGCCTTGTGCGCAGCAGCGAGCTGCCCGTGATACAGAGCCTTGAGTCGGGCATCAACCTTTCCCTCCAGCTCTTGCCTCTTGCGACCATATACGCCCTTATGGTATCGGCTCGCTTGCATCTCAAACGCTCTCACGCACTTCTCACGGGCATCCTTTCCAGATACACCCAGGTGGGGGAGCACAGTGGGAATGCCCAGCTTGACGGCCTCGGCTTGCTTCTCCTCCAGGGGGGCGATGATCAAGTCGAAGTTGAGCAGAACCTCCCTCGAGATCTCGTCGCAACGGAACTGGGCCAGGAGCTCTTGCTGGGTGGGTAGATCGAGATCCTTGTTGTTGACAATCTGGTCCCAAACGCCCTCGGCATAGACGGAAAAGCCATCGGCGGGAATTCGTCGGTGGTACTCGGGGAGGAAAACACCGCCCTCGAGCTCCTGGTCGCCCTTCCCGCTTCGGTTTCCGGCGGTGAACCTTGCGCCCAAGTTTTGAACCTCCTCGACGAACTTATCGGCCTGTAGGATCTTGTGCGGGAGCGCTGCGAAGCCAAAGTCGAAGTAGTCGTCGATGCGGGACTTTTCGAGACCTTGGGGCTTGGAAATGGAAGACCAGATCTTGGTGAGGTCCTGGATGAGCGTGGTTCGGAGGTTGGCGAGCGGTGTGGTGCCGAGGTGATCGCGGATGACGAAGAAGAGGAGGGATCGCGGGGTGGATCTAATCACTTGCATGTGAGAATCACCGACGCCAATGCCAAGGCGGGCACACTCACTGTTTGTCCTTGAGGAAAAGCTGCAGATTCACCTCAAATACGGTCTTGAGCAGGCCCATGTTTGCGCCCTGGTACAGACCGACCTGGTGCTCCCAAATATTGAGAATTAGGACCTCGCTCGTGGCGAGCGCAAAGAGGGCGCTCTTGCGCTCAAAGTCTTGGTCCTCGCCGCGCTCGCGACCGTCGGTTCCCTCGACGTCCATGACGAGAATGTTGTCGGCCATTTTGGTGCCGGCGCTTTCCGGGCGCTTGTTCTTGGACATCCAGATGCCCTTTGTGGTCTGTCGGCGCTCCGTCTCGGACATGACGGAGAAGTCGGTGCCGAAGAGGTTGTTGAGGAGGGTCGACTTGCCGGTGGACTGGGAACCGAAGACGGAGATGAGGTGGTAGTTGAAGCCGGCATCAGCGACGGAGGTGAGCTGCAGATAGTCGTTGAGGTTGTCGCTACATTGTGAGAGCGGTGGTTAGCACAGCACGTCGACATCATGACGAAAAGGCCAGCGTGGATGGTGGCGGGTAAACATCATGACAGGGGTATCGCCAAGCGTTGGGGATGGCTCATGAGGTTCGGGGGATTAGGAAAGAGCGAAAGCATACTTGAAGTCCTTTTCCTCGTCAATGACTTGGACGCCATGTTCGTAGCTGCCGGCGGTCGGCTGCTCACCGACGGCAGAGAAGTGGCCGTTCATGATGGCGATGTCGATGGCCGAGTATCAGATGGCGGGATACTGATGGGGGGTGGAGGCGGTGGGCGAGGAAAGAGAGGATGCAACGTCGCGGGAGAAGGAGCTTCCAAGGGAAGGGTTTAATAAAAGAAAAAAAGGCTTCGCCGACGCGGGAGAAGCATAAGTCCGAAGGAGCTGACGCAGGCAGCGAAAGGAAAGGGGTTGGAGATTTTGTTGAAAACGGCGAGAAGCTGTGTCGGGCGACGGATTGGGGGAAGGGGAGGGAAAGATATAATTTGTTGTTTCT
>JAMQMW010001473.1:15141-32833 GCA_024115155.1 Thelonectria blattea
GGACCCTTGTGATGTACCTTGGGCCGTCGACCAACCAGAGACGTACCCGCCCACGGGGGTGTTCGCACAGGGAGAAGCCACCACATCCTAGCAAGAAACATTCATGCAGAAGAGCAGTTGTTGTACATAATAATGACTACTGATCTAGTCTGGTACCTTTTTCCTTTCATCACATCGAGACAACCGGCCCTTCATTGATAATCCCGAGTACGGCTGACGTGCCCGTACCTACATTAGCAACTTTCCACCTGCACGTGTCCAAGTCTTGCTTCCGTCACATGCCGTGCTTTGCTGTCTGCGCTGTCTCCTTGTCTCACTCCATCTTGCTTCTGCCTGCGTATTATACGAATCATCTGGCCTCGCATGTGCTTTTTATGCATGTCCCCCGTTCCGAATACGTACGAATTATAGGGGTGTCGCATTCATCCCGCCTCCGACACGCACCGTTCTCTCGCCGAAGCCGGTCCGTCTTAGCTCCCCCAAGTCCCGCGACGGTAACGGCGGGGGAAACGTTGCCGTGGCCTTTTGGACCAATGAGAGCCGACGTTTCCCCATCGGGAGCTCCTTGGCCCGCCGACGAGCGCCGAGGGGCACCTCGAGTTTCGAGGGGAAAGAGCTGCACAATGGCTTCAACTCACAATCCATCAACTCGAATCTCACCTTGACTTGATTTCTCACTTGTCCATCTAAATCTCAATCGCACCACCTACATCATGTTGATCAAAGAGACTCACGTCGACGTCCCCACCACTGCCAATGGCAAGGACAGCTCCATGCGTATGTTCTCACAGCTCCTTGCTTGCCCCTCATCCACGATATCAAACTGTCACCCACCTCCTAACTCCATCGATAGGCATCTTTCTCTTCCATCCTACAATTCCTCAATATCCCAACGCGTACGTCTCTTCTTGCCTTTATTCATTATCAAATCTCACTTAAACTAATCCCTCCCAAGACGTTTCCCTGGAGTTTGCCTCTTCAGTGAGATCTATCAAGGTACGCCATCGCAACGCAACTACACTTGGCCAAGCCACATATTCTAACCCCTTGACCCAAGTAACCGGTCCAGTCGCCCGTTTCGCTCGCCAGATTGCTGGCCAGGGCTACATCGTCGCCGCTCCCTCGTCCTACCACGATTTCACTGGACCCGAACCCCTCAAGTACGACGTCGAGGATACGGATCGTGGCAACCAATTCAAGATCCAAAAGGTGCCCTTCTCCACGAACAACACCCCAATTCCTAGGCTGACCCTCCTCCGTACGACAGACACTCGAATCCTATGACGCAGACTCTTATGCCACTGTGGACCACCTCCTCTCCCTCCCGACGTGTACCGGCCTCATCGGTGCCACGGGCATGTGTCTCGGCGGCCATCTCGCCGTCCGCGCCGCTGTGCGTACATATATACCCCTCCAGTCCCCCAGCAACTCCCACTGACACCCAACCAGCTCGACCCTCGCATCACGGCCTGCGTCGCCTACTTCGCCACGGACATCCACTCGCGCACCCTGGGCCCTTATGAAACCGCCAACACCTCCCCGACCGCTCCGCCCGGCAGCAACCACACCCTCGACCTCTTCCACAGGTTCGAGGGCGAGGTCGCCATGATCTTCGGCGTCAAGGACACCCACGTCCCCGACGCCGGTCGCGATCTCATCCGCGCCAAGCTCCGCGAGGCCGGCGTCACCACCAGCTTCCACGAGTTCGCCTGGGCCCAGCACGCCTTCATCCGCGACGAGCTCTCCAAGGGCCGCTACGACCCGGCCGTCACAAAGATCTGCTTCGAGGTGCTCCTCGAGCTCTTTGGCAGGGTGCTCAAGACGCAGCTGGGGCCCAGGGACGGCGACGTTCCCCCACCCGAGCACATCTGTTGAGGGACTGCCACGAAATTGCGCATGATTTGTTCGTTTTGAGACCTATTATGTGACCATGACCTTGATCTTGCGTCCGAGTAAATAATGAATAATCTAAAGATTTCTTGACTTCGTGATAATGCGAGATGCTCCGTTGGCTATCTCTGTCGACATGGAGAAAAAGAACAACCAATTTTCATCAACCCAATACATCCGCCCGTTGCTGCTTCCACGGGATCGCCCCTTCTATTTTCCAAATCGAAAGGCAGGCCTCTTTCTTGCCTTCCTTTACTAATATTCCCAATGTACACCAAAAATGCAAAAACTGCAGACCCAAACACTTCGAGCACTGCATCTTGGCACCACTTGTTTACACCCCGTCCCCTCACCGCTCTTCGCGCTCGTCGCGTCCATCGCGACCCCAGCGCTCTCCCCGCTCCTAGTGCTGACCCGTCGAGGACGGCCCCTTGGGCGGCCCCTGACGCTGCTGCGACTGGATGTTCTGCATTGGGTGCTGCACATTGCTCTGCACGTAACCGCTGTTGGAGCTGTTTACGTTGTAGTGGTAACCGGTGGAGCCACCCGCCGAGAGGTTGGAGCGGTAGGGAGTCGCGCCCATGCCCGTCTCGGCTTCCTCGTCAAAGGCTCCGTGCTGGGGGCTCCTGGGGTGCGAGTGTCGGACAGATCGGACAGACCTCACCGAGAGGCTGGACCTGGGCGCCGTTTCCAGCGTGAGCACGGGGAGAGTCTCGCCGGCCTTGCGACGACCGTGAGTGGCGTCGCGCTTGAGTCCGTGGCTCTGGGTCGTTTCCTCTCCGCTCACCGTCCGGTCGTCGCGATGGGCATCATCGGGCACGAGGGGACGCGTGTTGAGCTCGTCGACGGCGTGCTTCTCGTTCTTCTCGTCATTCTTCTTGCTGGCGAGCGGCACCAGACGAGCCGCGTCCTTAGATTGGTCGGAGTCGTCGCGGGCCTTACTAGCGAAATCATCGCTGACAGTAACCGAGTATGAAGGGTTAGTAGGGCCACCGAGGGGCTCACCACCGCCACCAGGAGCGTAGATGGGCACCTTCCTCATAGCCATAGCCAACGCGCACATGAACTTGGAGCGTCGCTGACCGCGGACAGCAGCGTTGTGCCAGTTCGACTTGTGCTGAATATCGAACTTGAGCGTCATCTTGTCCAGGTCGTTGACACCGCCAACGTCGACCGTAAACTCCGACTTGAAATCGCGCGAGTTGTCGGGAGAGCGAACGAACTTCTCCATTTCGGCACGAAGGAGTTCAATATCCTCAAAGCTGGTGTCAAAGGAAACGTGGACTTCGACAGTCTCGCTCATGGCCTTGCTTCGGGAAACGTTCTCGATCCAGAGGCCGTTCAGTACAATGTTGGGGATCTATACTTGAATTAGCTCGAGGCCTCCTCGCCGCGCACAAGACGAGTTACTAACCTGGACAGTCTGGTTGTTGCCGCGGTGGAAGACGGTGTACAGCAATGAAATCTTATCGACAACCATGACGCAACTGGTAATTTCGACTCGGTCACCAACGTCAAAGGGATGCTTGACAAACAAGAAGATGCAAGAACCAAGGAACTCCTGGCAAGTGGTGGCGAAGACGAAAGACAGCGAGAGCAGGGTGGTTCCGGCAGTGGTGAGCGTCTTGACGAAGCTGCTCTGGAAGAAGAGGAGGAAGACCAGGATAACGAGGAGAAAGACGAAGAACAGGAGAATCTTGTCAAAGACTCGCAGAGCCTGACCGATATCCTTCATGCCTTCAGCAATCGCCTTGCGCTCTTGACCCATTTCGACGACCTTGAGCACCATTTCTTCAAGACTGATGTCTCCGTTCTCGTCGTTGTCGATGGCAAAGAAGGCCTCTTCGGCTTCATCCTTGTAGGCAGGTCCGAGGACTTCCTGGAAATCATCCACAAACAAGGAATCGTGTCCCTCGACGACAAACGACATCCAGATACGACGTGCCAGAGCCTCGGACGACTTGTTCTTCTCCAGAGCCTCGAGAACAATGGAGTGAGCCGAGTTCGGGTTGAAGACCTCCTTTCCAGTGATTTCAGAGGCGACGTTGCCAACAACAGATGTGAGCTTGTCTCCGATGCGACCAACGTCACCGATGATCTTCATGGGAGCAGTAGACCCGAGTCTCTTATGACCCTTCTTGCCTCGCAGCATCAACTCGATACTGTCGTTGATGATGTGATCCTCTTCGGCGAACTCCGGGCAGTACATAGGGAACAAGGTGCGGGAGGCGTCGTAGAGAAGGCCAAGAAGGTGAATTTCGCGCTTAGAGGCCTTGATTCGGTTGGCAAACGATCTCTGGTGGTAAGAGATACCGATGAGCTGGACTATAGCCTTCTCGGCGAGGAAGATGGCGGATGAAACGAACAAGGCCCCGAGGACGCGGCTCATGTTCTTGCACCAGACAATGTCATTCTTCTCATGGCGGAAAAGGTTGATATAGGTGACATAGGATGCGAGGGCCCAGAAGAAGAACGAGAAGGGCAAGATGAGGTTGCGGAGGACCTGAGAGTACTTGCGTGTTCCCATGCTAACGACACCGCAAAAGAAGATGAAGATGCTGGGAAGGAAGAAGGCCACGACCTTTGCAATCCAGAGCGAGAGCCACATGATTTCGATCCAAAGGAAGACATTGAACAAAGATGGCGCCTTGACTTGCCCAACACTCTTGCCCACACGCGGCGATTTCTTGTGGCCGGTGACGGGGAGAATGATGACGGGGACGGCAAGCAGAAGACCAATGGGGACGACGTAGACGAGATATCGAGTCACGACAGAGAAGCCGATGATCTTGTTGTACAGCCTGCCCATGGCGTTCAGGGAAGTGTCCTCGCCCGTGTCGGTACGGGTGAGGTTCCTGTCGCCCAACTTCCGCCGCCGACCGCGGTGTCCGCTCTTCTCGTCCTCATTTTGAGAGTTGACGTCGAACGAGTTTGTGCCTGTGGCCTTGCGGTGACCAGTACCGAGAGACTTTACAGAGACATTGCTCTTGACGGGGGTGAGTTGGATTCCTTCCGACATTTCGTGTGAATGTTTGCCGCCGCCGAGTTGTATAAAACCTGAATTGCGATTTGACAAGGAAGAGTTGCGATTGACCATACTTGATACGGATATCTATTGGGAACTCTGCCGGGGGGGGTGGCAGAGGAGTGTAAGGGTCGTAGGTGGACGAGAGGTGTCGTCTTTGTCGTGAAATCGAGCTCGGGCGTTGTGTACCGAACGTGTTTGGAGGTGAGACCCGGGAAAGAATTGAGGTGCAGGTCCGAGTCGAAGGAGAACGCGAGACGGGTAACGTCAGAGGTAACGGTCGGACAAGGTGAAGAGAAAGGGTTCGAGGGGGGATGTCAAATCCACAGCTCGAGGTGGTAGGCGTGAGGTTTCGAAGGGGGGTGGAAGGTTGCTTGCTGGAGGGTTCGTTCGCACCAGGCGTTGGTTTCCAAAACCCAATGCGTGACAGGTTGAGAGATGATTCAAAGAAGACAAGGAGATGCAAAAATAACCATGCAAAAAAGAAGTATACTTCTTTTGCAGTTTCCCTCCACAAAGGTCCAAACAAAGAACGAGGGTGGGTTTTCCAAACCGATCTCAGAAAGCCCTTGTCAGAACCAACTGAGGATAGGTAAGGGGCAGGATATGCCAAAAAAGAAAAAAAAAAAGAAGCGAGTCTCCCAGACGAGGTCGGGGAAGAGGACGAGGAGGAAAAAGAGAGGAGTGGGGGGAAGACCAGGCGGTTATATGATCAGGGAATGGAACGAATGTTGTTGGTGGGGGAAGCAAGAAGAGGAGAATGGACGAAACAAAACGAATGAAGTGAACGCGTCTTCAAAGAAGGAGAAAGGATTGACATGCAGAAGAGAGAAAGTCTGCAGGAGGAGGGAACATGGAAGGTGAGGTGTGTGCGTCGAGAGTGGGAAAAAGTGAGGTCTGATATTCACACGGCGTGCCGGGGCAGGAGCAATCGGCGGTACCTTGCGTGCCTTCCGCGGGAGGCCACTTGTAGCCACTCGCACACACACCTCCAGCTGCAACTTGGCAGGCGCGGCGGCGGCGGCACAACGGCACTCCAACTTGGAAGGCGCACAGGGTCTCCGTCTGGCGCTGAAAAGGGGAGGCACCATTTTCGGGACACGGGCGGGTACCTGAGGTACGTACCACGCACGACGCCCGTGCCGACGCCGTCTCATCCTGGGTCACTGCGAGCGGGTCCCTGCGTGGGGAAGGGGTGTCAGCCTTTTGTTTCTCTAAAAACTTCATCAGCCAGTCACCGTGTCATTCCTGTGTTTTTCTTTTTGAGAAGATTGTTTTTTTTCCTGCACTTCTTTTGCACTTCGCTGTCTGTGTCTCTGACTCTCTTCTTCGCTAACTCAGGGGGCCCCACGAGCCAGCTACTAGATGAACCGAGGCAAACCCAGAGCATGAGGGATACGCGACAAGAGCGTCCATCCGAAAATGCTTCCACAGACCACCCGACCACACACAGCCATACCCAAGAATAGGGTCCACACCACCTTTCAGCGGCCACGGCGAACCTTGCCCTGGAAGCCCTGCAGAAACCAGCTGGAGCCCCAGGGGGAGGCGCCGCCACCAAGGACAAAAAAAAAACTTCGAGGTCGGGTTCCATTCATCATCAGGGCTCCAGCTTCGAGGAGCCACTGACAGTCCCGGAACGCGGTTCTGAAGACCACCCCGGCCGACCAGCCTCTACCTTGTTTCACGTCGCCCGATGGGGTCGACACCCGTTCGGCTTCTCCTCTGGCATCTGCCGATTGTTGCTTGTTGGTGGACAGAGCGACGAGGGAAACTGGCCCTATGAGTACATTAAACCGGACAATGGCCCCGTCTCTCCAGTTGTTCACCGCGGACGAGGCCGTAGGTGAAGCCTGAGCATACCGGTATGTACTTCGCATTGAAGGAATGGAATGGCGGTATTGACTGGACAAGGAAGCCAGGCAGGAGATTGCCTGCCAACCGGGCTGCGGAACGGCTCCCGATCGTCAATAATACGTACGAGATATGCATTGCTCCGTACGAAGCGCAATTCAAACACAGTGTCGTCGACGCACGCTCTCGGCATCGACGAGGGAGACAAGGAGAATATCTTCGGCTTGTCCACCGTCCATCCACAAGGCGCTCCATCCGAATAACAATAATAAACCACCACCACGGACCACGCAAAACTGGATCTCTGCAACACGAGATCCAGCCGACCAGCATCATTTCCCCATCCTGGCGCGGCCGCCCCTCCCTGGATGGGAACATCGTTTACGCATCCCCTTTCCCCCAGTCTCCATTGCCAAACTCCACGCAAAACCGGAGCAGGCAAACGCAGACAGAAACGATCTCCCCTCCTCTGGAAAAGGTCGTCCTGGGCTCTCCCGTCACGGAAGGGATTGACGTCTTTCCGATCGCGAGGGGTCCGTTCAGGGCATCTGCCTATCCACACGATGGAGGAGGGCTGAAGGAGTTGGGTTGGGGTCCTGGTTGATTGTTTTGCTCCTCCCAGCGAGGCAATTCATCAGACTCCTCCTCTCCCCTCCACACCGAATAAAGTACAAAGCACGGAACGGTAGCATCTGCAATTGTCGTTGCGTGCGTGCACGTCAAAGCAACGACGTTGTTCGACATGCATCCGCCCCGACGGGAGTGCTTACGTCTCGACCCAATCAGGAGCCAGAGGTGCCTTGCTGAGACGAAGCCGTCGGCTGTTTCGCCCTTGGCTTCGGTTTCTGGTGGTTGAATTTGCCCCTTGGGTCAAGCCTATTCAGGAACGGGCTCGTCTTGGAGTGACACACGCGTCTGATTGAAGGAGTCGTCCCTCCTGTCAGCAAAGATTTTACCTAGCTCGAAGAAGCCAATCGAAACTCGAAAGGAACTCCCACAGCGCAGAGCGTTCATCCCGGCCCGTCATGGTTGACTCCTTTTTGGAGCCACGCAACTCGTCCCGCATTCCGTCCAATTGCGACACTTTTTGCTTGCGCAAGAACGAAACATGGTCTCCCCCTCCAGCGCACATATTACGGTAGCATCGTCTCAACTTGCCACTGGCCTAGGGCGAAAAAAAGCAGAAACACGCCGCGAAAGACTCCATGCAACACGCCACTGCAGGAGATATGACGACCCGTAAAATATTCGAACAGAAAACACACACAAAGAGAGAGAGAGAGAGATGATCTGGTGCCGATTGAAATGAGGTTGAAAAACGTGTCAGGCTGGCTACCAACAACACAACACCGACGAGGCCAACGAACAGAACAACACAACCACCTGCAGGCCATTTTCTCGCGGTAATTTTAATAAGGCTCTTCGCTCGCAAGCCACACGGGGAACACGGGTCAAACGGCGTCCAATCTCTCTCGCGACACACGGCTACAGATTGCAGGCATTTCGCATTCCCCGTCAGTTGTGCAACTCTGAAACGCTCCATCGACCCCGACTGCATGTGAACACTCATCAGCAGCAATATTCGTGCGTGTTTGTGCATGTGCCCTCCACTCTTTTGCGTGGCAGGCCAGAGTGGTCACGTTTTCTTTTCTCCTCGAGCTCGCATAACATTTCATCAACAGACCGAGCAGACGTGGAGATGAACCCCCGACGCTTGGGGCGGCTTCTGATCAACCTGATCATGTCTTTTGCCCAAGCGTCCGGGACCTCGAGAAGGTCTTGTCTGATCTGTTGGTTTCTCTGCTGTTCGTCCCCCTCGTCTCCATGCCTGAACAGCAACAACCCTGCTTTGCCTGCCCACTGGGACTCACGTCAAGTCCCCCAGCATGACTTGACAACTTGACAACTTGACAACTCGACGCCTTTCACCCAACTTCCGTCGTCGCATTGGGCACGTCGATCGCCTTTCCGCGCCGTCGCCGCTGATCAAATCACGTCCCTTTCTCTCTCCCTCTCCGCAAACAATCACCACAAGGGGGGGTGTGATTGAAATGTCGCACTCGATTCCAGGATGACCGATCGCCAACAGTTGCCCCGTCCTGTCCCCTCCAGACCATGGCAGCGATCATCATCTCGTATCGCCAACTCGACCTTCAAACAAAAACCTTCTTCTTCCTACCCGTTCCTCCACTGCAAGCACGCAGCATTCGTAGGCGCGCGCGTACGCTACCTCTCTATGTAAACAACATGACGTTACTGAATGTGGGGGTGAAAGCCTTGATCGAAATGGGCAGCCTCCGTCCTGGAGGAGTAATCGGATGCTGATCGCTCGCTTCATTCGGACTTGTTCGAATGGATGGACGCAGACATGCCTGAACACTGTCCTTCCGTCAAAAGACACGACCGCTACGTGTGCCTATCATCATCTGGTGGACCCTCGAATTGCTTCTTTCTCACTCCCCCAGCTTTTTGTCTCTCTCAGTGACCACATCCCAGTCGTGACATCTTGGGGGTCTGAATGCCTTCGCGATCAAGGCGGGTTGTTTCCCACAGCGGTCAGTAATCCAGTGACCGCTCCACTCTCACGACGTCATCATTCTCCGGGTCTTGGCCGAGGACATCGTACATCGTAATTTCATCTTGTCAACTCCTCAAGTACATATCGAACGGGGGGAACTCGTTTGGCAACACAAAACATGTCTCAACTCAGACCAGCCACATGACGTCAAACTGATGTTGCTTCTTGACAACCTCTCTCGGAACACTATCCAACTGTGTAACAAGTCCTTCAACTAGCTAACAAGTAAAACATAAACGCCATACCAACCCTTTTCGCCTTGATTTTCCATCCGGGGTATCATATAACACAAAAGCTCCAAACATATCCAAGTCAATCGCTCCTAGACATCGACGGGCGTCAAACTCCGTGTGAGTTGCTGCGGGCAACTCGGTCGGGCACTTGTATGCCCGAAGAAATCCCCAACATGTCCTTCAGCTCGATCCTGACCTTGTCGTTCTCGTAACCTACATCACTGCTGTGCTTGTCGTCGGAATCCGGCATGTCGAGTTGATACAACGGTTCCAAGGTTGCCTCCCGCTGGAGGAATATCCACCGGTTGATCCACCAGGGCAATGCCTTGGTCACTTGATACTTCATAAACACCCGTGTCGGCACCGCAAAGATGTAGTCCAATTCCTCCAAGGTGCGCTGCTTCGTTTCCGGAAGGAATAGGAAGATCAAGATCAACGCCACGATGTTGAAGCCGGCATAGAGAATGAAGGCTCCCAGCACTCCTAACCTGGCCAACATGAGTGGAAACGTGATGGAGAGCACGGCAGCCCAGAAGAGACAAGTAGCCACTGCCCATGCCATGCCGACTTCACGATGAGACAAGGGAAACACCTCGGCCGAATAAGTAAACGGCACTGGGCCCTCGCCAGGGGAGTAGAAGGCGGCAAACAGGTAGACGAACATGGCCACCAGGCCCAGGTGCACGCCTCCTGAACCCGGGATGAGAGTACAAAGGCCGGCGGCTAACAGCGTCCACGCCATCTGTGGGAACGTGAAGAGGAGCAGAGATCGCCGGCCGAAGGTGTCGATTGTCCAGATGGCGGGCCACGCGAAGACAAAGTTGACCAGACCAAAGCCAAGAGAAGCCAGCAACGCTTGGTGCGAATCGGCCCCGGCATCAACAAAAACCGTCGTGGAATAGAATGCGATGATGTTGATGCCGCACATTTGCTGAGCAATCATGACCACAAACGATGCGAGCGTCGCACGTCGGACTCGAGGTATCGTAAACAATTCGAGAAAGCGGCTGAGATAGCTTCCTTTGCCGAAAGACTCGACGAATTCATATTCGAGTTCGAGTTGTGCGTGGATATAGTAGAGATCGCGACCGGCCTGGACAGGATGGTTACGTAAACGCAATAGAGACTTCATTGCTTCGAGGTAGCGGTTCTTCTTCATGTACCAACGCGGAGATTCGGGACAAAAGTAGATGAGGATGACGAGGGGAACAGCCGGTATGAAGGCCGAACCAAGCTGAAATCGCCAAGCCTCCTCTCCAATCTTCGTCACAGCCACATTTGCAACAGTCCCGAGGAAGATGCCAAACGCCGTCCACATTTGCCAACTCATGACGAGAGCACCTCGAATGGGTGCTGGAGAGTTTTCGGCGGCGAAGATAGGGACTGGTCAACTCAAGTCAGATGTTGCCGTTGACAGCAGAAGCAGAAGACTCACCTGTTGATGCCTTTGTGCCCATTCCAACGCCCAACAGCAAACGACAACACAGGAGTTCTACCCAAGTATCGCAGAAGGCACTTCCGATAACAGGCCAAAGACAAAAGTTTGCAGCAAAGAAGATGGTACCACGACGACCAAAACGCGAATTCAGCGGGTCGGACAACCAACATCCGAAAAAGGCAGTGCCGATGTAAGGAGCAGCGTTGACAAGGCCGACGAGAAGCTTGTCGTGAATGCTATCGCCGTCAATGCCATAGGCATGGGGGAAGTCGAGATTGGCGCCATTCGATCCCGTCTGGTCCCAGCCTTGCACCGCAGCACCGATCGAGCATGTGGCGATGGTCAAGTAAAGAACAGTAGGCACTCGCCACTTGTGAAGAACCTCGCCGCGGAGTGCTTCGATTTCCTCATCGTCGAGCGCTTCCGGCCCGGTTATGTCCTCATAGCCAGTAGGGTCCTGGGCGATGAGGGCACCCTTTCTAACGATGGATCGAAACTCGTCAAGGCCTTTTTGTCGGCAAAAGTCGTCGACCTGGGATATCAGCCTCCCACGAGGAATACCCAATAGGGGATTCTTGATTCTTCATCTCGTTAGTAAGGAGTGGGCATGGGAAGGGCGTGCAGCAAAACATACTTTGCCTCGATATTGGCATTGAGGTTGACATAGGCGTCTGACGGACGACGAGCATGTTCAACGGGATAGCTGTAGGGATAATTCGAGGCCCTGAAAAACATGATTAGCTCTATGCACTAGATGAAATAGTAGGCTCAGCAAGGCCACTCATAAGAGGATCCGCGTACAGTTCGACCTCGTCATCCCCATGAGGAGAATGAGGAGCCATGATGGTGGAGTTGGCGAAGGAGATCAGAAGCTTCTTGCCGGGCGGGCCAAAGGGCGATGGCCCGAGGTTGAAGTTGGAGGACGCCCAGAGAGACACGGACTGTGACGAGAGTCCTGGTACGATTCTATATTGCTCGTTTCAAGCAATCGTCAAGGCTCTCTGCCTGAGCGGCAGTTGAGCCGTTGGCGGGTCGAAGTCGTTTGTTCTGTCCGAAGTCTGGGGGTGGGGAATCAAATACTGGGAGACGACGGGGAGCGGATGGGCACGCGAGCGACGGGCGCAAAGTAGCCATGCGCTTCACGAGACGAGTAAAGAGTGGGAACTGCTGACTATTGCGGGAGACATTCGACCCGGGTCCGTGGCTCCGTCTCTGGCGTTTCGGGGTCTCGTCGGTGGGAGAGAAGTTCGTTTCGTCGCAAGTCGAGCGAGGTTGGAATCGAAGTGGAAGAACAAGGTCGCAGTCGCGGTTGAAGATGGAGTCTCGAAGCGGCGGGGACAAGCGCAGGAGCCATCAAGCAGCACCACCACCACCACCCGCTAAGAAAAGCGTGGACCAGTGGACGCCATGGATGGAAAATCCGGACCGGGATGGGATGGATGGATGGCGAGGTTTGTCACGGTTCGTGGTTTGTGTGGGCGGGTGACTGTGGGTGAAAGTGTGGGTGAGAGAGTGTGGCGGCTGGAGAAGACTCGGGGAGTCTCCCTGGCAGGCACAGTCATGAGTGCACCTGCCGGACAATCAGATTCAAGAAAAAAAACCAAGCAAGAGCGACCCCGTCGTCCATGCACCCCGGCCGAGGTCTCCTCCTTCCTCTTCCCCCTCCCCATGGGATCCCCGTCGACAAGCCCCTCTCCACATCCGACCCAACCATCCATCCCTCCTTCCCTCTCCTGGCCTCTCACGAGAACGGGACGGAATCGGAGGGACCACTTTGAACATCGACTTGAGAACCACCCAACCTGTCAAGTTCATGATCCCCCGGGGGAAATGCCGCTTTTCGGAGCTTTCAAGAACCTGGCAACGACGCATCAACGCACGCTCCGTTTCCTCCTCGACGTCAAGAATCGACGGCTGCCCATTCAGAATAGCCCCATCTCCGCTCAGACATGTTAATAAGACCCCCTTCACTTATAAGACTCGCAGCACCCTGAGGATTATTCGTCTTTGAACACAGCCCTTGTTTCTATCACTTATGTCTGACATTCGACAGCACCAGGACCTGAAACGAAGCCATCGAAATCCCGACTCCTTGCCAAGAGAACCGTCCCATCGCGGTTCAGCCATCGGGAATACAACTGTTGCTATGTGCGAGAACTCGCTGGTTGTGCTTAAGTTTAAGGATAATCTTGTGCTACTGCACCTCTGATGGTGCTTCAAACGTCGGCAACATACCCCTCCTCTTTTTCCCGACGCCACCGATGTGCTCATGAAGCCAAGCCTTGGGCCTTGCCCTTGGGCTGGCCGAAAAAGTGCCTTGATTTTGGCGGCAGAAAATCAGGCAATTCTGCCCACGTGCACCACGTTCACACCATCGGCCACGCTCATGCAGAAAGAGTCTGGGACACAGGTGGGTGGGGGACGTGTGCAAGTGTCTCATGGAAGCATGTCTCTGGGTTTCCAGAAAAAAGGCCGTCGTCTTCCTGCGGGCAGTGGTGACCTGCATTGCATGCGCCACCAAATGCCGCCACCAACCATCAATGCTTCATCATCGGCTTCAGCTCTTTGCCGTCAACTGGAATGCTCAACGTCAATCGGGCGAGAGTCTTTTCGAATGCAGGGCATCCTTCAAC
This sequence comes from Thelonectria blattea, assembly GCA_024115155.1. Lineage (NCBI taxonomy): Eukaryota > Fungi > Ascomycota > Sordariomycetes > Hypocreales > Nectriaceae > Thelonectria > Thelonectria blattea. Next base: position 28,793 of record JAMQMW010001473.1, read on the forward strand.
AAGTCAGTTCGGCCACAGCCAAGTCCAGATCAACAATTGATCCGGAGCAATAAATCCAACGGTTCGCGCTAGGATGTGCTCGCCCGGACGTAGGCAGCAGAATTCTCCCATCGCCCACTGGACGCCTCATTCTCCACAACCCGTTCTGTGCAACAGCTTCCCCGGACCATCCCTCTTCTTCTCCAGACATTTCATCAAACGCTCCCCGCAACCCAATCGCTCGACAAACAGCACAAGTTTTCCCTTGTCTGGGGTCTCCGGTAAGATATCCGAACGGTCGGCAATTGATCCAGGTGTTGATCCTCTGGGCGGTCTTCTCAGATGCGCCTCCAGAGTTTGTTGTTGCGCATTAGAAGTCGTCGGGCAAATCACGTCAAGTCGCCAGTAAGTGGTCCAACCATCGCGATTTCGAGCATCCCACCTTCGGAGTCGCCGTGAGAGAGCTAGCCAAGAAGAGATGCTGGCTCTGGCGTGGGTTTCCCGGGTATCCGCATGTGAGACGTCCGACGTGCTCGTGGTAAAGTCGACTGTCGCTCCTGTTTCTCATCTCCGAATGACAACTCAACTCCACTCGTGCCAGAGAGTGGCTCGACTTATTAGCTATGTATAAAGTATGAAGCATCTGCCATCTTATCCATGGGAGACTTCTCGTGAAATATAACACTCCTCCAAATACAACGGGGACAGTAACGGTCGTAATACATTCAAAAAAAAACGGCAAGATCATAATCCAATCGCCGCTGGTATCATTCCTTGGACAAAGGCCCCCTGAGAGATTTCATCACCTGATGCTGCATACCCAGCAACTCCCGATCCTTCCTCCGCATGGTGTCGAGTAGACGACGATACTTTTCCTGCCACTCGCCGGCCGACAGCTTCTCCTGCCCATCGTGGCCCGTCTCGGAAAAGTTTTCGCCACTCGCCGGGTCCCAGAACATGGCCACTGGGACCTGCTGCTCCATGGCATACAGACCTCGAAGGCTACCGAAGCCGTATTCCCACTCGCTTCGGTAGGTGGCCGTCTCCGCGTCCATATGCAAACGGGTAATAGACGTCCGAGACGTTCGAAGGAGGGACCCGCCCGACAGAGCGGCGAGGTTGATGAGGAATGATCCAGGGGATGCAGCCGTCCTGTATAGCTTCTCGACTGTGGCACTCACAAGTGCTGATGCTTCTTCCACCGAGGGCGGATGGCCGGGTTGCCCGTTCGCATCCCGCCAGTCGGCATTCAGGGTCGCTCGAGTGAGCTGACCCACGACCTCTTCGATATTCGTGCGATCCTCAACCCTTTCGAAGAAGAAGCCGGGGATCTGCTTCAGCTGGGGCTGTCCGAGTTGTTCTCCAGATGTCCCAGCCTGCCTCGAAGCTTCCAGGAAGTCCATCCTGCCGTTGGTTTGGCCTGGCCTCGAAGGAGCTTGAGCAGGCTCAGAACTCATGTTACCGTTGACGAGCACAACTGGAGGTGGAGGGGTCGCCAACCGGACGCTCCCTGTCGGTCGTTCCGGGACTTGAAGAGAGATGCTTGGCCGTTGTGGTCGCGATACTTCCCGGGGCGTAGACTGCGGTTGGGAATTGGACGACGAGGCTGGACTAGGAATCCGCTGCACCGGCTTGACTGGCTTGGACTTGGATGGCGTGGGGAGCACCGCGGTTCCAGCTTCACCAGGGCCGACGATGGGCGTGTTGGGGAAAGGCGGGAACGACGTGTCTATCGGGGTCCTATTCATCGGGGGACGACCTCTCTTCACTCTGGAGTTGACACCGCCCGGTCGCCATGCCGAGGACACGTTCTTGGGGCCTCGTCTCTGGGAAGACAGACGCGGTTTCGAGCCGACGACGGCAGAGCGTGGCTCGAGAGCGTCGTCCCAGAACGAGCCCCTGCAGGTCGGCGTGACTGCAGACTGGGGCCATCGAGTGAGAGGCATCTGCTGGACATCGCTGGGTGTCCATGGCGCTGCGAAGGTGTCTGTTGGGACCTGAAGACCTGATGCTCCTCGTCCGGGGCCTTCAATGGCGGAGGAAGGCGACAAATGGGTGCGCTGGGCGGGAGAGGCAGCTGCTTCTTCATCCGGCGGTCGTTTCCGACCTCGCTTAGGACGAATATGCGGTACAAGAGCTCTCAAGGCCATGTCATCTTCAACGGCAATTCCATCGCGAACAGGTTGACCAATGGGGTTTGGGTCCGTCGGGATATTCGTCCAATAATCGTTGGCAATGTCCATGAGATATTCGAAAAAGGATCTGACATGCATCGAGTTCATCCACTTCTTCAGCCGCACGCCGTACTGGGCAATCTTCTGAGCGCTCTCATCCTTTGCCGGGTCGGGAGGCTCGACGCCCAATTCCTTGGTCAGCTCGGTCCAGGTCGGGATCTCCTTGTCGTAGAACTTGCGGACGAGCTCCCAGACGGCAAACGTGTTGAAGCTCTTTCCGCCGCTGCGGGGAGGGTTGCGGAAGGCCTCGCGGAGGAGGGTGGTATCCGCGGGTAGAGGCAGCGCGGGGTTGCAGAAGAGGATGAAGGAGACGTAAGCGTCCTCGATGGATTCGGCAGTGACATTGCGGTCCGGTAGCGCTGGCCGGCTGGCGGGAGCTTCTTGCGAGGTTGGCTGCGGGGGAGTCTGCAGTTGCGGCTGCGAGGCCGGCTGGGGCGGCGATGGTTGGTTGGTTGATTGCATAGCGAGGGGACTTGAGCTTCATGTCTCTGGTGTGCGATATTATGGGAAGACTGCAAGTAGCATAAGGGCAGTGTGGTTGGCGGAACAGAAGCGAGACATTGAAGGGTTGAGTAAATAAGGATCTTGGATAAGAATTGAACGGGAAGACATCAAAGTGCCTTCAAGTGCTTTTTAACGATGAAGGGCCAGCTTCATTAGTAGGTGGTAGGTACGTAGCAGTTCAGGGTGAAGAGTCGGACGAGAGAGTAGAAGCCGTTGTGCGTTGAGCTTTACATAGTTTCGAAGTACCTCGATGCCGAGTGATTTTGTGCTCAGAATCGACACAAGCAAACACTCGGCTGTGTCGCCCAAGTCAATGGATGGGGAAAGAAGAAACAGAAGAGTTCAAGGGAGCGGAGAGAGGATGGAGAGCTGAGAAGTGCAAGGTTGCAAATTAGGCCGCTACCACGAGGTGAAAGGGAAAAGAAAGTGGGCTAAATTTAGGGGTCATGTGCGAGGGAACCGGAAGCGGGCACTGTAGCTGACAGCCTGTCTGCACTCTGCGGGCTGTATGCAGGGGGTATCACACAGTGCATTGCGCGTCCTTTAACTGTGAAACGTGCAGGAGCGCCCTACGAGGGAGTCTTGGCTCTTGCCAATTTGCCCCCCTTTCCCCTTAGAGAAGTACGTATCCGTACCTGCTATTTTTATCGACTGAGCGTTGTTTTCTCAGCTCCAAAACACTTCGATTTCAGGTGCACCAGAAAACCTCCAACCTTTCATCAGTTTCACCCCGTTTCAATTAATATCGCTTCCGACGAACCAACCAGATCTCGGGTACCGATGTAAGCGAACTCCACTAGAGCTGATGGGCGAAAAAAAACCCGTCTTGTATCCGTCCATGATTACCCGACGGGACGGTTCGACTTGCAACCTTTGACGATGATGGCGCTGCAAAAGTTGTTGTACAGTAATCCATCTCGGATTTAGTAATACCCCAACGCCCTTGGGAATGACATGCAGACGACATCGACCATGGATGGACGCCCGCGATGGCGTGCTCGTTGCGATGCAGCCATTATTGCCCGTTTGGGACTCGGAGATGGTTGCGTTGATGCCAATTGATTTGAAATCCGCCAGGTCTTGAAGTTCTCATGATGGTGGTATATAAGGCCCAGAAGTCTGGGTGATAGTAAGTGCTTCAATTGGCATTTCTTACAGACAGCAGCTCTTCCGCACATCATCTCAGATACTTGCACCCTCAGCTCCTTCCTCACTTACACTTCAAGTCCTCCACTTCGGCATCCTTATAAACACCAGCTCTTCCAGGCTCAGATATCATCTCTCATGGCCATCTCCTCCATCATCCCCCGCGGCGACGTCACCG
>JAMQMW010001481.1:0-11609 GCA_024115155.1 Thelonectria blattea
TTTTTTTTTTGTTTGTTGCTTTGTGGTCCCGTAGTTCTCAGTGGTTTTCTTCTTTTGCAAAAAGTTGATAAAAATTGAAGTTGAAGCATGGCTGAACGATCCACTCGAGTCCCCGTAGAAAAGTGACCCAAAAAAGGGACACCATCGACGTGCTAGCAGTGAGGGTTCCGTACCTGAAAAACTTTGGGGATAGGTACGGATACTGTAGGTTAGTAGTACTTTGGCGGACTCGTAATTTCATGGAGGTTCCGCAAATTTGGAACCTCCCGTCTCACCTTCCCTCTTGCAAACCCCGTCCGGCCGTTCAACCCTCCGCATTTTCGCATCCCGTCGGTTTGGTTCAATCGTTTCTTTCGTCCGACCGTCTCTATTTTGTTGATTAATTGTTTTTCTTGGTGTGTCTTGCGTGCAATCATTCCGCCCGTCGTCGCTCCCTCGACTTCCTCCCGCGCCCCTCCTCCATCATCCGGGCCTCCCTCCCTATCCGACCGATCCGCGATAACACATACTCCGTACACAACCACCGACCGCCGCCATGAGCTGGCTCACCGAGTTGACGGGCGTCTTGGCGCCCTTCTTCATCGTCTTGTCGCCCATTCTCTCCTACAGCGACCAGATCATCTCCATGCACCGCTCCAAGAGCAGCGCCGGCTTCTCGCTCGACATCCCGCTCATTATGCTCGTCGCCTCCTTTCTCAGGTTCGACACCAAAGCCCCCCCCCCAGACCCAGCATTGGCTGACGCGACGCTTCGTCCTATAGAATCTTTTACTGGCCGCATGCCCAATATGACTTGAGCCTGCTGGCGCAATCGCTGCTCATGGTGGTGGTTCAGGTCGTGCTCCTCAAGGTGGCCCTGGACCATCGCCCGCCCCCGTCGTCCAAGGGTGGCGAGGCTGCGCTGCCGTTTTCAGGTTCCGACGAGGGCTTCTTGGGTGGCCAGCGCCCGTACAACTTTTGGCAATGGAGGTCGTCCACGCGGTATGTTTCAAGGGCGCTCCCCGTCCCCGTTTGCGCGCGTCAACTGACCCGGCGTGTTCGCAGATACTGGCAAGCCATTACGTACTTTGCCGGCGCTCTCCTCGTTCTCGAGTTCTTCCTCTCCAAGATTCCCTCGATATACGGCACCTACGCCAACGCCATCGGCTGCATCGGGCTCGCCGTCGAAGCGACCCTGCCGATCCCCCAGATCCTGGTCAACTTCCGCTCAAAATCGTCAAAGGGCCTTCGTTTGTCCGTCCTGGCCGCGTGGATCGGAGGCGACTCGATGAAGCTGTTTTGGTTCTTCACGACGACGACGGAGATTCCCTGGGCGTTCAAGATTTCGGGCTCGTTCCAGGCTTCGTGCGACGCTTTCCTGGGCATCCAGTACCTCATGTACGGGGCGCGCGAGCCGGCCGTGGTCAAGGAGCACCCCATGGCGGAGTGGCCTTCTTCCTCGCAGGCGACCAGCAACCGGGGCCACAGCCACAGCCTGAGCGGGCTGAGCGACGCGCGACGATCGACGACCTTTAACGACAAGGAGGTAGAGTAGGATCTACCCAGAAGATGTAAAAACAAAAAGGTGTAACTTTTGGAATATTAGGGCATGCTCCCGCCGCCGTCGCACGTCGATGTATTGCAGGGCAGTGACAACGTTTTGCGAACACGTCGGTGAATTTGCGCACTTTTGACGGGGGGAAAGGAATGGGACATACACACACAAAGCTTTTTTCGATAGACATAGATTTCAGGGAACATTTTGGGAAACTCTGGCGTTGAGAGGATACGGCACGGAATATAAGGGGATGGGATGCGAAAGCCAAGGCAGGCGGAACGGGTCCGGGACTTCCGGGGTCCGGGGATTGGGGTCCGCCGGGGTCCGGGGGAGGAAGATGATAAGGGCGGCAGGCAGCAGCGTGTGTGCAATAGGCGGGAGAAGGCCAAGTCTGGTACTGCCCAGGACGGGACGGATTTGGATATATGAAATGCCTGGAAGGATGCTACGACATGCTTACGGATATATAAACAACTATTTAATAAAGAAGAAGCACTTGAAGTGCTGGTGGTGATGAATGACTGCGATGAGATGCAATAATGAAACGCTCATGTGCCGACGCGACGAGGATGGACGGTTCCTGCGTCGAGGCATCTGATTGTGCCCCTGGCTGCGGCGGCCGTTCACGCTTGATAGTGCGGTACCGTCCAGTAGGCATCTGGTGGAACGTCTTGGTAACGGTCTGCTGGTACCCTCTTAGCAGCACGGCACACCCACTCGTCACCAGAGGTTCTCCTGGCCATCATCAGTTGCCCCCCCAGCCACCAGACTTTGGATCACCCATTCTAGGAATACTGCAACGTTTTGCCCGCCACCGTTTTCTTTTCCATCCGTCTCTCATCCAGCCTTGCCGTTTCGCACAATCTTTGAGACATTGGCTGTGTGTTTTTTTTATCGTCACCACGGCAACCTGCTTTTCTATCATCAGCCTTAGCATCAACTTGACGGCACCGGGCCGTTGAGCACGGATATCCCATTGTTCTGGGGTACGTACCATCGCCGAGTCCATCCACCTCCTCGAGGCTGAAACTCCATCGCAAGAAGTGAAATCGCCATAAGAGAAAGGTGTTTGACACTCACTCCTCTTTGCCCTCATTTCCATCTCACCGGTAAATTTCATCCGGGCCGTGAATCACACACACACACACACACACACAGGGCCTTTCTACCCCCCCCTCTGGCACCGCCTCCAATCCGCTTCTCAGGAATCCGCCTCTCCCGCGCGCTGGATATTTCCGTCCTCAGTATTCGCTTCGTCTCGTCACTTGCCGGATTCGTATGCGAGTTTTTGCGGCTTGCAGCGTTTGGGAACCAATCGAAATACATTGCCGGCGAGCTGGATAAGTTGAGAGGTTGAGGTTGAGGTTGTGTTGATCAAGTTGACCACCTGGGAGCAATCACGCTGCACGTCTTGACAACTCATCTCCCACTTTTCTCGTTTCTTCTTTTTCTTCTTCTTCCTTTCTTCTTCACTCGTTTCCGCACGACTTTCGTTTTCTTCTTCTCTCGGTATTGAGAGGAAAGCGGGTTTAGTGACGGCTTCGTTCCTTGCGAGTTGGACTTGAGAAGCGAGTCGTTCATCTCGGAGAAGAAAAGCGGAATACTCAGGTACGTCTTTAGATGATATTGCATCCCGACTTCTCTCGTCTTGATTCCGTCCTTCTTTGTGTGCCGAGTTGAGCTGACCTTCATCCCCTAGACATCATGCCCGCCGCATCCAGCAAGGCAAACTACAAGACCTACGAGGCGCAGGCCCGTATGGTGCGCGCCATCGTGGCAGCTCATCCGGAAGTTAAATGGAACTACAAGGGTAAGAAAACCATGACTTTATCATTCCCTTCTGTCACTCGTTTTCTGCTCTCTTTCCCTTCTTCCCTCCTCTCGCGTTTCCATCCGTTTCCCACTCTGTCTACCCAGCCGATACGGCTCTACCCATCCCCCTCCCCCCTCCATGAGTCGAAAAAGTCAAAGATTGACTCTTCTCGTCTCCAGAAATCATTGCCTGCTATGGCTCTGACATTACCGAACACGCCCTGAACCACCGGTTCCGTCGGGTGCGTGCCAATGCCGTCCTGATTCAGGAGGCTCGCAAGAGCGGCATGGACATGAAGAATATGTCGACGGACGAAAATGTGCTCCCCAAGACGATTGATGGCATCGATAGACGAAGTATGATTATCATCATCACCATCTTTTCTCATCCTCAGAGTTCTCGTTACATGGTCTCTTTCAGAAACCTCAGCTAATCAACTCTCTTCCTACAGACATCGCCAAGTACTTTGGCCAGTCCACCGGCGAAGGCATCCAATTCCAATTCCGCCAAATCAAAAAAGACGCCCAAGAACTCCGCGACGTCGAGCGCAGCGGCGGTAACGTAGCCGCCTGCCTCTCCCTCGGACCCAGCACCCCCTCCAAGCTCACAACCGGCCCTCGAAGCGTCGGCGCGTCTCGCTCAACTGGCAAACGCTCTCGCGCCGCCCGAGCTACCCCTGCCCCAGCCTTCATCAAGCGTTCTGAATCTGACGACGAGGACGACCTCGACGAAGGAGACGAAGAAGAGGCAGACTTCAGCGGCATGGACGAAACCCCCTCCAAGCGCACAAAGACCACGGGGAGAACCCCCGCAAAGAGCCGCACCCCGAGCCGCAAGGCAGCTACCCAAGCGAACGCTACCATCGCCGCGGCTGCGCGCCTCGAGAGCAGTGCTTCGCCTCCGGATGTGCTTACGCCTACGCCTACTGCTCACGACGCTTCCACGCCTTTGGCCGTGTTTGGCGGCGACAACAACAACAACAACAACACCAAGAACAACAAGTCCGTTGATTCGGTGTTTGGACACGTCGAGACTAGACATGCTTCGTACGGGGGGAGCATCAGCGTTGCCCAGCCTTCGTTTGAGGGGGGGTATCCCCCGTTTGAGAGGCCGGGGTACTATGATGGTGATGAGTTTGATGATGGCGATGGGGAGATATAAATCACTTGATTTGTCTCTTCTTTTCGTGTTCGTGCTTTGGTTTCGAGGAGAGAATATCATGTTCTTTCCTGGTCATCCACCACCGGCAAGCAAGCACACAACAAAACGACGCGACTTTCTATCGTCGACTTCTTTCTTTTCATTTTCTTTCTTTTTCATTCAGATTTCATCTTCGAAACGACATGCCATGTCAATGAAGCAACATACTCAAATGCTGTTTTCGATTTCTCTCTTTCTTTTCTTTTCGCATCTCCTTCATTCGGTTTTTCATAGCCTTCGCACATACGCGACAAAACAAAAACACAAGGTCTCTCAGGGTTTTGGACGGTTCGAGGCGCAAAAAAGGGCGCAAAGTCTTGGACCTTTTTCAGAGTCCATATGAACATAGTTTTCCTCCTCTCAATTAGGTAGATACTAGGTAGCCAGTAGGTATGGCGGAAAGGGGAAAAAAAACATTGTGCGACGGTAATGATTGCGTGGCATCAAGGGGTTCAGCTAGCCTAAGCTTACTTCGGAGAGATTACACGTGAAATATAGCAAAGCAGTGTACGTGTACGAGCATCGTGGTAGTTTTGCAAGTGAGATTGATGCTGTGACTTCTTGATGTTACAACGTGGACACGGAAACCATGTTGGTCAACACGAGACATCAAGACTACAGGACCATGTTACGTGATGGTGTGATATGTGAATGGCCTTGTAGTCGTATATACTAATATCGACTAGCCGTGTTGCAATAAATAACATACTCATTTTCCCAATGCCCCAACACCAACAGCACTCCCACCACCTAAAAGACCCCCTAGTTCGCCGTCAACAACTTCCACAGCGCGTCCTTCTCCACAAAGTCGTGGTGGATGAGGTTGACCAGCCAGCAATCGTCCCGGACCCCGTCGAGCAGCTTCCCCGAGTCGGATCCCCGCCCGTACACCTTTGCCCACTCGCCCCAGATGCCAAACGCCTCCTCGCACCACGCGCGGAAGCTGACCTCCTCGATGATGGTGGGCGTGACAATCTCCTTGCCGGGAAACACGCCCCACGTTACGGCGTTTGTGCTGGCGCCGCCCGCCGACGACGAGCTCCCGAGGCCGCCGCTCGAGTCGGACGATTCGAAGTCGCCCTTTGCGTTGCCGGCGTAGAAGCACACGGAGCCGCGGAACTCTTCCGACGCGAACTTGGCCTTGAGCGTCGACCACTCGGCCGCGGGGATGAAGAACTCGACAAACGACTTCTGGAACACGAAGCCGTTGGCCGGGCCCCAGCCGAAGGTCGAGTCGTTGGACCGCAGCCCGTTGACGGCTGGTTGCGAGGCCACGGTCCACCAACCCTTGGTGTTGAGCTGGAGGAGGTGAGGCTGGATCGTGGATGACTCGGCCAGGAGCTCTTCCTCACTCCACGGGATGGCCGAGAGTTCGCCCTTGATATGCTTGACGAAGAGGTCGTTGATGTCCTGGCGCGTCTTGGGGTATCCCCAGAGCTTGACTGCTTGAGTCACCGACATGTGAAGGCTCACGCCGTAACCGTCAATCTCACCATAGGCGGGAGATCGGGCGTCACCGAAGCGACCGTTGGGAAAGTCATCCCAGGTGGCTTCTCGTCCGAGAACGCCTTCTCCCTCGGAGATGGCGAGCGTGTTGGCGCGGGTGTTGATGGGCTCTGCCCGCACACCAGCCTCTTGAGCCGTAGCCTCCCATTCAGGGTGGGTTGCAGACTGGTTGCCGACGATGACTCGGTTGTGAGGGTCGGAACCGACCGAAGAGTGTCTTCTAGATGCGCGAGATCGGGAATGGCTGCTCGGAGGCAAGTTGGCACTGCCATTGACATGCAGGGCAGGGATTGCGGCCGTCTCGTCCACCACCATAATCACCTCCTCATCCTGGGGCGCCTCAGGGATGAGGTGTGTTCCCTCAAGAATAAAGGACACGGCCTTTTCCAGGTTGAGCGTGTAAAAATGAAAGCCCTTTGGCCCCGGATACTTGCTCTTCAACTCCTTGACCTGCTCCACGAGCTCACTGACAATGTCCACGCCAACCATCTTGACACGCTCGTCGTCTCCCTTGACCGCATTGAGGCGAGAGAGAATGTCCTGGGGAACCTTGGCGTGACTCAATTTGGTCGTCCTCTTGATCATCTGGTAGCTCTGGATAGGCATGAGGCCGGGAATAATGGGCAAGGTCTTGAATGCCCCGCTGTGGTGTTCCCGTAGAGTCTCTTCAAAATCGTGGTAGGCCTTGATATCGAAAAAGAGTTGAGTCATGATGAAGTCAGCCCCAGCCTGGACCTTGTCGACCAGGTAAGGGAGGTCATGCTCGAGGCTCTGGCCGAGGGGGTGGCTCTCCTCAGCATGGCCCTCGGGATACGCAGCGACACCAATACAAAAGTAGTCGCCGTGCGTCTTCCGGATATATTTAACTAGGTCTTTGGCCCAATGGAAGTCCTGGCCGCCATCGTCCTCGGAATCTTCAGGGTCGCGATACTCGTCGTTCCTAGGAGGGTCGCCTCGAAGAGCCAAGATGTTGCGGATCCCCAAAGCCTTTGCATCCTCGAGCGCCTTATCGATGAGCTTCCGGCTCATGTTCGTACACGTTAAATGGAGGCAGGTGGTAAGGCCCAAGTCGCGCTGGCACAGCTCGGCAAGCTCAAGCGACTTTATGGCTGTAGACCCGCCGGCACCCCATGTGACGTTGACAAAGAGCGGGCGCAGGGCGCGCTCCATTCGATGAAGTCGATCTCGCAGGTTGGAAAAGCCCATTGCCGTCTTTGGGGGGAAGAATTCCAGCGAGAAGTAGGTGCCATCGGCCGGCAGAGCGGCGATGCGGTCCGTGATCTTCTCCATGGTTGGAGAAGGGTGATATGGCAGCTGCATTGGGTATATTCGTGTATCGAAATCGGATGGGCACGAAGGGTCGATGGTGGAGGAGGAGAGAAGAGTCAGGACGGATGACGGATGGCGGATATCGTCGGCGGGGTTCGTGGGAGTCGGCGGACGGTCGGTGGAAGTCGATTGAATCTTGTTGGCTGAAGAAGAGGAGATGAAAACAAGCTGATGTTAAGGACAGCAAGCTAGAGGTCGCAGAAGCGAATAGCGTCCCTCGTGATCGGAGTTGAAGAAGCACAACCCGACTCAACTGCCTTCCATGTGCCGGCCATTGTTCCCTTTTGGAGGGGAAATCTCAAAGATGAGTTTTGTTTGGCGGGGCGCTTTCGCATAGCGGGGTTCCTTCCATCTCTGGCGCGTCCCCTCACCTTCCTTAGGTAAGGCAGCCGAAAGCGCTTTCCGTTTTTCTTCCAACAGCTATGACGCACCCAGAAAGGTACGTACCGGTCTCCACATTCAATTGTGCCCCACCACTCCGCCAAAGTGCCGACATGGCCCGAGCTTCCATTTTCTCCCGTTCAACCTGTCGCAGTCAACTTCGCCTCGTCTAACAAACAGAGCTCGTCGCACCATGACGACGGCTTTTCGATGCCAATGCTCAACGGAAGGATAATATCCTGCGCTGCCACCCGTCGATTTGGGCCGGCTGTCGGCCATGCCTCTCGAGGCGCCCTCCGATCCCAATTGAACTCAGCCACCCTGAATAAGATCCCGACTGTTCTCTCCCGACGATGGTACGCCGTCGACCTACCGTCTCTCGACGACAAGTGGCGCCAGCGATGGAGGGAAGATGCTTCAAAAGACCCCTCTGCCGAGCCCGCAGAAGGCCAGTATAGCCATTACGTTCTGCCCATGTTCCCGTATCCCTCCGGCACCCTGCATTTGGGCCACCTCCGAGTGTACTCCATCGCCGATGTCGTCGCCCGATTCCGGACCATGAAGGGGGAAAGGGTGGTTCTTCCAATGGGATGGGACGCGTTTGGACTTCCTGCAGAGAATGCTGCTCTGGAGAGAGGCGTTGCCCCGGGACCATGGACCAGGAGCAATATTGCCAAGATGAAGGAACAGCTTGAGCTCATGAACGGGAGTTGGAACTGGGATCGCGTGAGTGTCTAGAGCGTGCGCTCGATCATGTTGGCTAACCAATTGGTTAGGAGCTGATGACATGCGAAGCCGACTTCTACAAACATACCCAGAAACTCTTCCTGATGCTGCACGAGCGTGGCCTCGCCTACCAAGCCGAAGCCGAGGTCAACTACGATCCCATCGACAAGACGGTCCTTGCGAATGAACAAGTCGATGCCAACGGCTGCTCCTGGAGATCTGGAGCGAAGGTTGAGAAGCGCAAGCTCAAGCAGTGGTTCTTCCGAATCTCCGAATTCCAGGAGTCGCTTCTCGCCGACCTCGACATCCTCGCCAAGGACAATGCCTGGCCGGAAAGAGTCTTGACACAACAGAGGAATTGGCTCGGAAAGTCGACTGGTGCCACGGTCAAATTTCCCATCCTCGCTCTTGGTCACGACATGAAGACGTCAATTGACGTCTTCACCACCCGTCCAGATACCCTCTTTGGAGTCCAATATGTTGCCCTCGCTTCCACACATCCCATCGTCGTAGAATTGGCCAAGAGGGACCCGGAACTTCAGGCCTTTATTGACACGATACCCGCACTGCCTCCAGACTCCAAGATTGGCTATCTGCTGCAACAATTGCGGGCGATCAACCCGTTGGCGTATCATGAGGACACTCCCGCACTCACCAAGGTGTCTCTGCCCATCTACGTTGCGCCATATGTGCTGGGTGATTACGGCGAGGGCGCTGTGATGGGCGTTCCGGGCCACGACACTCGCGATCATGCGTTCTGGAAACATCACCACGACGAGCAGCCTATCCGCCGTGTGTTGGCCCCGTCCGAGGACGGCACTACTACGCCTATAGATGCTGAGCCTTACCTAGAACACGGCATCATGACCGAACACGGTGGCTCTTTCAAAGGGAAGTCGTCCACAGAAGCCGGAAAGGCCATTGTCAACATGCTCGAAGCCGCCAACCTCGCCAAACCCGTCGACAAGTGGCGTCTTCGGGACTGGCTCATCAGTCGCCAGCGGTACTGGGGCACTCCTATTCCCATCATCCACTGCGACTCGTGCGGTCCCGTTCCTGTGCCTGACGAGCAGCTCCCCGTGGAGCTTCCCGAAGTTGACTGGGCCCCAGGTCGTACTGGAAACCCGTTGGACTCGACGCCCGAGTTTGTCAACACCACTTGTCCAAAGTGCAACGGCCCTGCTCGTAGAGACACTGACACAATGGACACCTTTGTCGACTCGAGCTGGTACTATGCGCGCTTCGTGGATCCGCACAACGCGGAGCAGCCTTTCTCCCCTGAAGCCGGCAAGACTCTTCCCGTGGACACGTATCTCGGTGGCATCGAACACGCCATCCTTCACCTCCTTTACGCCCGCTTTATCTACAAGTTCCTGGCTTCCACCTCGCTGCTGCCCCAGCACTCGGAGCCGTCTCAACCAGCAGAGCCTTTCAAGCGGCTGATCACCCAAGGCATGGTCCACGGCAGGACGTACATCGACCCCGCCAACGGCAAGTTCCTCAAGCCCGACGAGGTCGACCTGTCGGACCCTGCCAAGCCCCGTGTCGTATCCACCAATGAGCCCGCGACGGTTGCGTTCGAGAAGATGTCCAAGTCGAAGTACAATGGCGTGGATCCCACCGACATCATTTCCCGGTACGGCGCCGACGCCACGCGTGCTCACATGCTCTTCCAGGCTCCGGTTGGCGATGTGCTCAACTGGGACGAGGCCAAGATTTCGGGGGTTACTCGTTGGCTGCAGCGGTTGCACGACCAAGTGACGGCGCTGGCCGAGGCGACGCCGGAAAAGGGTACGTCTGTCAAGGACTACCTCGCCGCCAAGAGCGAAAAGGTTGCATCCATGAAGCCCAAAGAGCTGCAACAATGGGATGCCGAGGTGACTATTTGGAGAGATGTCCAGCGGACCATTAACTCGGTGACGGCCTCGTACGAGGAGGTGTACTCTCTCAACACGGTCGTCTCCGATCTCATGGTTCTCACCAACACGCTGGCCAACAACCCGGCCGCCAGTCCCCTGATCAAGCATGAGGCCGCCCGCGCCATCATCGCCATGGTGGCCCCCATCACGCCCGCCTACGCCGAAGAGTGCTGGGCGCTCCTCCACCCGTCCTCCGCCTCCGTCTTCCGAGCCGCGCCGTTCCCGACGCCCGATCCGTCGATTGCCGAGCTGCTCCGCCCGCGCCAGCAGCCGTGCGCCGTCCAGATCAACGGCAAGCTCCGGGGCGTAGTGCAGATCCCGCCGCCACCGCCGGAGCTCCAGGGCGATGCGCTGCGGGAGTGGATGGTTGAGCGGATTCTCGATACGGAGGAGGGCAAGACGCGGTTCGCACAAGGGCCGTATGACTTACGGGCTGCGAAGCGGGCGATTCCCGTGCGCGGGGGGAAGACGATCAACTTTGTGCTGTGACTTTGAAGGAAGAAAAAAAGTTGTGCATTTTGGGTTTGTACAATAGACGGACAGGTGTAGCATAGAAATGTAGATGTATCCATGAACAAGACGTGGGTGAGAAATGCAAAGATACCCAACTCCCTCCTACAAAACGACGTAACTTTGAATCGCAAAATACTTGGTGTAAGACGTCTCCACGAGACATGTACGATTACATACATACTATACATCTTGTTGCTCTTCGTCCTTGTTTTTATTCTGTCGTTGCAACGTTGCCGAGTTCCAGGCCTCCTGCCCCGTCCGGGTCGGGTCGGGGCGAACTCGGCATCTCCACTTTCGCTGCAGGCCGCTGATCCGGCGGGACCGGGCTTGGAGTTTGAGGGATGCCGGAACGGAAACTTGAAGAGATGGATGTGAATTGTCGTCACGGGGATTTGTTTTGCGTCTTGTGAATAGAGGGAGCGTAACCCTGCAGGGTCGAGGTAGGTGCATGGTCTAAAGTGATCGGCTTCTGCAGTGAAGCGCAGCCATGTCCTTTGTCCGAAGCACGCCTGGTACGCCAGTTCGAATATAGTCTACATTTACATCCGCATACTCTGAAGATCTCCCCTCAAGCATCTCGTTAGCCCCCTACCTTGGACAATTCCCCAGAAGATCTTGAACCCCAAGCCAGGGCACAATGGCCAGCCGAATTCAACTCTGGGGTAGCAGCACGACAAAGTCCAGGC
>JAMQMW010001485.1:2611-24266 GCA_024115155.1 Thelonectria blattea
CATCGAGAGAGTGCAAGAGGAAGCAGGGTCAGGGTCAAGGTATCTGGACGCGCGGCGGCATGGTCGGCAACGGGACTTGTCTTCGGCGAGGAAGGAGGGGGGGAAACCTCGCGTCGTCGCATTTCTCGTTCTTTGTTCAAAACGAAACAAATCTGCCAGATCCAGGGCTATCGGCCGGGTAGTCGCGGCGCGTTGTAAATGGGGTAGAGAGAGGGAAGGGAGCAATCAAAACAAGACATGTCTGTGTGTTATTAAACATGGGATGACACCTTTTTGTTGGTTTTATTCGCGACGGGCTCTCGGGACTTGACCAACAGAAGACTCCTTATGTGGTGGAGGCGCGGCCGGGTAATGTCGATCAGGAACAATGCATTCTTCATCAACTTCATGCACGGCAAAATGTGGGCTGCATAGTGATTCGATGGTGGTGGCATTTCAGAACAAGAATTGAACTGCGTGTCCGTCCATGGATTGCCCTCGTTGATGCTCCTCCTTGCCCGATTCGTGCCATTTCCACAACTGCCACGAGTTCTGTCCGCCTTTTCCTGCTTCGCCCTCGCCATGTCATGTCAGTTCGTGAGGGAAGAGACCACCCTTTTTTTTTTTATACGCCTTGCAGGATGCTGTGATGAGTGAATAACAAAAGCAAGATGTAATGTTTGTCCGAAAACTGAAGGAGAAAAGAAAAGAAGAGGAAGAAAGAAGAAAGCGAGGCATCCCCCCGAGGAAATCCATACTAGCACGGTGCACCCATCCATCTTGACTCCCGTCGACCTTTACCGGTGATGCGTCGTGACAAGAAAAAACAAGAGACAGATGCGTTGACATTATCAATAAGCATTAAAAATTGGGAGAGCGAGGCTTGTCAGCCCAGTCACCGATTCCAAAGAACTCGGTGGCCTTGACGTTCTCAGCCGCGACGGGAGCAGCAGCTTCGCCCAGGTCGATGGTGGTGGGCGATTTGGAAGAGCCCGGTTCGAGGTAGATGGCGCTGCTCTCGACGTTGCTCTGCCCTTGGGAGACGAGCCACTTGTGCATGTCTTCGGGCTTGTTCATTCGGTCGTGGATAAACATATTGACCGACGAAAGTTCGCGGCCGGCAGTGACACCGGCCGCCATGCCGGGAACCCATCCGACCGGCATCGAAATGTCGGGAGTGGAGACGTCATTGCCCGAGTCAAACGGAGCGGGACGGGCCGGCCGCTCAGAGCCCAAGTCCTCCCAGTCGGCTCCGATTGTATCGTCGGCTTCGGTGGAAGGGCCGAGGGCCGTGGTCGCGGCCGTGGAGGGAGCCACGTTGGCCGTGGCAGGGCGAGCGACCTGGTAGAGGTTTGTTTCGGAAGAGGCCTGGCCCTTCTCCGCGGCCGACTCGTTGGCGGCGTTGTATTGAGGCATTCTTGACATGTTGTCGGGTGGGACGGGGGTCCCAGCCTCGAAGCTGTGAGTGCCATTCATGGCTGCGGTGGGAAATCGGTACGGAAGGGCGGGCAGATGGAAGGTCTTGGCTTGGTGAGTCCCCATGGCGCGCTGAGCGTGGATTGAGGTTCGAGACTCACCTGGATATGCCGGAAGTGGGACGGGTAGACGGTTGAGATGGTGTCGTTGTAGAGTTGACGGCGGGATGGGCCTCACGACGGACAACGAGACCGAGGAGTAGCTGCACTCGGGAAGTCGGATAGGAACGTATTTGAAGCCAAAAGAAGCGCTTGGCAGAGCTTGCTCTTATCGCAATAGGTGGGATGGTTGCAGGAAACTGCAAGTGCCCGCAGTTTTGGTGGGATGTTGGGGGCTATGAAGGAGGGAGATGGATGGAAGGATGGCTGGTGGTATCGTGGAGGACGACAAACCAACTGATGATATCGAAATGGTAGATAAATTGAAAATTTTCTGGAGCCTATCCGGGAGGATGAGGTTGGTTGGTGATGGAAGATGAGGAGGATAAGAACTGGGGGGGGGACGAGTTCTTATATACAGGAGAAATGGGCATGCATTCGGATACGTACTTACCTGGGACCTGGCAAACCCGGGGACTCCAAGGACTACTAATGGAGGGGGAATGGGATTGGATCTTCCTTGGCGATTAAGAGAACGCGTGGTGTCGACTCAGTCCGCGTTGCGTACAAGCTGCTGGCAGACGGGGAGAACAAATTGGACGGGGCATGACGAGGTATTCATCGAGGTGGGGTCGAGTTCTGCCAGAGCTCCAATTTTTGAGGCTCGCACGGTACCGCACTGTGCAGTCAGTACCAGTGAGCTGGCACAGCCGAGCCTGCCATTAGGTTCCCACTCATCCTTACAGATTACCCCGCAACCGCTGTGTCCTCCATTGAACTTGAACTTATTGAGAGGTACTCGTACTGAACATTCGTGTTTCGGACAGTACTTATGGCCACCCCCAGTCGATCGGTACACGGCAGTTTTCGCAGTGCAAGCCATTTTCAGAATGCTATAATGTGTGGGTGTATTCAGATGGTGAATTGGTCGTCGCCAGTTGGAGTACGTCATCCTAGACGGGATGCTGGACGTCTTGCGCGAGGCAAGTGCAGCGCTTTCCATGAACGAATGTGGAAGGCAGTAAGAAGCATTACAGTGCTACTGCACCTGCCCGCTTTAAGCTCGCACATACAGTAACCTCAGGATCGGCCAAGATATTGTCCTGTTGGTCTTTTCACGGCGCAGCCAACCACGCAACAGCGCGCCTCCAGCACGAATCGAAAATCGGCCTTTCGGCACCTTCATTTGCACTTCTTGGCCTGTATCTCAACCGATCACGCACGTCACCCCGTTTTTCCGACTTCGGAGCCCCGGGAAAGTCGTGCCACTCTTGCAGCAACGTCTCCTCTGCTGGATATCTGCATGGCAAAGCGGGCTTCTCGTTGCCCGCCTCACTTCTTCCCAGCAGTCAGAACATAACAAGGCAGGTGCGAATAACTGCGACGTACGAATACCGATATTCTCCCTGCATATCGGACATGAGCTAAATGACGGTACTCGACGTGCACGACTTGCATTCGCCCGATTACTATGTACGTATACTAATCGGGATATGCATGGTTTGGATCTTTGTTGTTTCCCTGACACACAGAAAAGCGCACATCAGTTCCCCATGATAGATGCTACCATCCTGTCGGACCGTCATTCGGCATGGAGGGTGATAAGAAGCTCCGACTTGGACCAACGAGCATGGCCAATCTACAGCTGCTAGATGCTCTCGGAACTTGAAACTGGAGCTGAATTGTCGGGCCTTGACTACCGACTTTTTAGCACGTCGGCTCTCAGCTGACAGAGTCCAACGTGGACGAACAACCGCATCAGCGCAACCGGCAAGTCGTCATCAAGCCGACCGGCTTGGCTCCGAACCCATTAATAGATCGAACGGGGAATGGAACTATCCGAAGAAACGAAACACACACGACGAATGGCAAGCTGCAGGGCGGTCGAACATCAACATCCAGGACGGGAATGGGCCAAACAAAACCTGGTTTCGCCGCCGAGTGTCGTTGGACGTCTTGGCATCGTGTTTCAGGTCAGGCATCAGTCAGCAGCTCCAGGCTCAACTTTTTGACCTACGAATCGGGAGCCTCTACAACCACGAAGTCGGGCGAAAGCGACGATCAACGTGATGCAAAGTCTCACGGCCGACGGTCAAAAGCGACGAGACGTACGTACGCACACACGCTTGAAACCCCGGATGACTGTTCATCCGTGGGCAACGCGAGCCACAATACGAGTACTCTTCAACGCCTTCAGCCTTATTTTGGAGATAATGTGGAGGAGGGGACCATCAAAATTGTTTCCTTCCATGGTCCAATAGGAGATACGAGAAAAGCTTCGAGAGCAACTCTGCCGCACAAGCGCATTTGTCAGATCGTTCCATGATTGACAGGCCAATCCACCACGACCATGATGAATCAAGCGGTCTGGCCTGGCGGTCAAGGCAACGACAGGTCCCTATTCGTCGACTCCGGAGAATCCGGGGTCATTGTCACCGCCTGGTCTCAATTCCCCCACGTTTTGCCCCTCCCTGATCGGTTCGTCCAGACTCCTACCGTGGCCTTTTCATCTCACCATCTCGTGATGGGATTCCAAACACTTGCAAGTCACTCACAGATGCAGAGTCTCATGATATCACATCTTTCCCCAAAAGGGACTGCAAATTTTTCTCCTTGCAGACATGGCAACCTCGGACTTGCCATGATGATTTGGGAGGCGGGTGCCACGTAAGAACGTTGGGACCTTTGAAACGGAAAGATGGGGGTACCACGAAGTACATCTGTCTTCGGATAGGTACATGTGAAGCGCCGCATGACTGAAATCTTGTGACGGGACTGACGAAAAGGCGACACGACAGGCCGAGCCCTTCATCCGGTACTGAGAGGCCTCGAGTCGGTGCGATACACGGGAAGAAGGGCGCTCCAGGGTCGAGACCAAGTGGTATGCCTGCTTCGGATGAACGTGCTGGACATCAAGCGAGTTCGAGGAAGAAAGATATGGGGAGAATGGTTTATTGACGCGATTTATGCAAGCCTCCGAATGAGGGCGGCTATCTGAGGTTTCACATAAATGTGCAACTCTATGACACCATTTATGCAAGCCAAACCCCAACAATGCCTAAAATTATTGATTGCGTGGCTGTGAATAGGGCAGAAACCGTTATCTCACGTGCTCCCCACGAGCATCGGGTTGAGTGCGTATTTCAAGAGGGCACATATCAAGATCCTGATGCAGCCATCCAAATCCAAAGCGGCAGATTCGAAAACAGGAGTGAAGCCCAGCATCTCGAAAAGTATCACCTTGTCGAAGGTGCGTTTAATTGGAGCGCGCGCGTCTCCGCTTCTGAGAATGATAATGACCGGCGCCCTCAAGGGTAGCTACTCGCTTGGAGGAGGTGAGGTCGTGATGGAAGTCGGTGACGAATCTGAGCCTCGGTGACAGTTTTTCGGACCTTCGTTTGTCACGGGAGGGCCCAGGGGAATTGCTAATGCTACTCGACTCGCTACGTCGCCTTGGCAGAGAGCACCTTGGTAAGCTCGTCTTCCGGGGTGCGTGCTAACTACTCTATGTTGTCGTTGAGACTATCGCGCATACTGTGTGAACTGATAAGCCATGGAGTTTTGGTTGAGGTTTTCGGAGACGAGTCCCCTGAGCTCGACGGGAACGGTCGCGACGGTCTTCAAGTAATGTATCAACGGAACACAACCGCCAACCACGAAGAAACCCCCGAACCGCATCCGAGTCTTGAGGAGGAGGGCTACGCCATGGCAGCGCCCGCACCGAAGCCGATCACGAAGACCCTTTGCCTGCCGACACGAGTCTGCTCCTCGAGCGAGAGCCTGCTGAAGGCGCTGGCTAGCTCCTGGACGGGGTCTTCAGAGGTGAAGTTGCTGTCGTGGATGAGGATGAGGATGAAGGTGCAGAGCTACTGGGCGATGGGTTCGGTGACCACGGGAACAGTTCTCTGGCGCTGGGGTTCCATGGCTGGGTGTTCAGAGCCGAGGGTGTAGATGCAGTGTTGAAAGATGAGCAGAGAAGGAGGTAGGGTACCTTATGGGTGGGTGGTGTCGTTGAGTGAGAGACGGGGGAATGTTGGACAGAGAGAACAGAATAAGGAGGGTGATATGTACCATCACATACCCAACTGTTGTAAGCTGTCTATCTACCACACAGCCGTCCTTCAAAGAGACTACATATCTTAGGATGGAACCCTGACTACCAAGGTTCCTTGTGTGCCAACTTGCAACGACGAATCGAGAGACAAATCGAAGTACTTGTCTTTCTCTGTCTTTAATGGCCCCCGTCGCCAACGGCCGTTGAGTCTTTGAGACTGCCTAGTTACCTACCTATGCAGTGCCTACCTATGACGAGCCTTGCATCAAAGAAATGCTGTGATGCAAGGCACATGTTTGCTGTACTTTGCATAGTAGGTAGTCCACCTACCTCGTACTAAGTAGGCCGTCAAACCCCCATGTCTATTCTCTCCAACGGGCAGGTAAAGTTGCATGTAAGGTACTTACTCATCCACCTACATGCACTTCAAGTTCCCCCTACACATGTCATTCTCATCACATCCCCCAGCGAGCCTTCTTCCCATCACCTCACCTTTCCCACAGACTTGGATAATGACTTGACTGGTCGCCAGTGCATCGACCCGGGAACCCTCTCTCTCTACAAGCATCAGTTCACGAGCCAAGCGACCAAAACTATCTCAACCTCCATCGCCAAGAACCACACTTCCCCATATAGACCCCATTTATCCACTGACTTCTCACATACGACCATAGCTCTTAGAAAATACTGGACCCCGTCTGCTCTCCGTACGTCAAGCTAAGAAGCGGCGAACTAGTACTCAAGTCGGTGACGATTGGGGAATCCTCACTGTTGTATGTTTTTTTTCTTTTGGCTCCTCTTTTCTCTCTATACCCCTTATATGGCTCATCAGTCGCAATTACCCTCACATACGACCATAGCTCTCAGAAAATACGGGATCCCGTCCGCTCTCCCATCGTCAAGCTGAGAAGCGGCGAACTAGTACTCAAGTCGGTGACGATTGGGGAATCCTCGCTGTTGTATGTCTTCTCTTTTTTTGACCCTAGGGCTTCTTAGACATGGATCCCTTATATGTCCTATCAGTCCCTAGAGTCATCACATACGACCATAGCTCTCAGAGAACACAGGATCCCGTCTGCTCTCCCTCAGTCAAGCTGAGAAGCGGCGAATTAGTACTCAAGTCGGTGACGATTGGGGAATCCTCGCTGTTGTATGTTGCCTTCTTTTTTTTGCTCCGAGGACAAATCAGCCAGTAACAGAAACCATGCATAATAGTCATATTAATATCAAATACTGCAAAGCCATACTTATCCAATCTCAGTGCCGTACGAGTTGCTACCAAAGACATTCGTGCGTTCCCTCTCTCTCCGCTCAACATCCGTCGTGGCAGCCATGCTGCCTTTCCTGCGCAACCCGGGCGCCTTGAACTTCCTCACCACCTGGTACGATCTGTCGAGTTCATTCTCCACGGCGCACCTAATTCTCAGCGCGGCCACGGCCGGCCACACGCTCCTCTCTCCTCTCAATATCCAGTAATTCAGCGTCTCCCGCGTCGGCGTTTCCAATAGCCGGACAAAGTCTCCAGCCGTCACCTCGGGTACCAGCATCATAGACGCCGCAGGTACCTGCTCGTCCACCAAGAAGCGACGGATGCCCGAGGGGAGGAGGCGGAGCGTGTCCAGCTGGCGGAGGCGATGTCTGATTTCCAATCCGACCATCCTCACCAGGAAGGCGGACACCTGCGTCGTCTTGCTGCGGGCTTCCACCAACGAGGGGCCATGCATGTCGGACTGGATAAAGGGGATCATGTAGGGTCTGGCCTGGCTCACGATGAAGTGGTTCACGTTGAACAGCTCTGCAATGCGCCTCAACGGCGAGTCGCGGTCAGAGTACGACGTGTGCGTCCAATGGCGGAAGTCAATGGTGTTTGCCGGCGCCCAGGGGACAATCTTGCCGTGGGCGTCTTTACAGAGCATCGTTGTCTTGCGGCGACCATAGAGAGCAGGGGACGAGGCATTCGAGGCGACGGCAGCAGTCCAGATCAGCTGGCAGAATTAGCTATCGGCTCAACAATAGCACAGCTAATGAATACTTACCACGTTGGGCGCAGTTAGGTAGTTGAGAAGGGTCGGGACGCCACCTTGGCCCTCGGTCGCAACGGTAATGTTCAAAACTCGCTTGCTGCGGTTGTAGGCCTCCTCAAACGTCAGGTCGCCGACATTGGCCCTCACGCATTCTTCGAGGACTGTCACGTCCAAAAAGTAGCCTTCGCGCGAGAAGCGACGGATTCTGCGCAGCAAAGTCTCCCACCGGGAACGGAATGTCTGGCTGCTCGAAGGCTCGACGCCATTCTTTGGCGAGAAGGCTGTCAAGTCAATCCTGTCACCCCTCAACACCGCCGGGAGTTCGTCCTCGGTATGTATCGCCACAAGAGCGGCAATGAGGGCTCCCGTGGCTGTGCCGGTAATGATGCGCGGGAGGAGGCCGCGGAGGAATAACGCCTTGATGACGCCCAAGTGGCACATTCCAAAGATGGCGCCGCCTTGCAGCACAAGGGTGCTCCTCCCAAAAGCCTGTCTCGTATCGTGGATGCAATCCAGCTTCATCTGCGTCGTCAGAGATATTCCGTTTCCGTGACCGGTCGATGAGGGGCTGGTCGGGAGCATTCGAATGTCTTCGACAGACTCGGCGACTTGGGTAATGTATTCTTCGATAAGATATTTGGTGCCGGCAAAGGAACGGTTGTATAGCCTCGGAGCGGTGATGTTACCAAGGTTCCGGACGAGGCCGGATCGTAGGAGGTTGACGAGGTGTTGGAAGTTGCCATGTTCGCGGGCCGTGGCGAGGGAGTCGAGACGGCCGGTGATGAGGCGCCAATCGTAGTACTTGGAAGTTGGGTTGTTGCGCCTGGGAGTTTTCAGTATAATAGTACATCAGCAGTGAGGATCCTTACCACAGATCGAGGCCGAGGAGATTGTCCAGATGAAGGGCCGCCTCCTCCCACTCCTCAAACGTCTCTGCGTGGCGCAAGAGATCCAACCAGAGCTCGACGGGGCTCCGGCGCGTGTACCAGCTTTGCAGCTTCTGTAGCAGCATGTCAGAAACATGCAGAAGAATCGAGCAGTGGTGATTACCCTCTTCCAAAAACCGGCCACGTCGACGACGACGCCCCAAATGGCCACAACTACCCCCATGATTGCCGAGGGACGATCACAAGCACCATCGAAGATGCCCGAAGAGAGGAGGCGGCGCAAGAGGAAAGGCGCGCGTGTCTAGGTCATTGTAGCCGCCTCAGACCACATGGAAGAAATCAATAATTGATAAGGTAAGGCTTGAAGAGGGGATGATGATGGTGATGTTCTGTCTTGGTGCAGAGTACGGTTTGGGACTTGTCGGCATGGCTCCCCGCCAACTCGGAAAGCATGTGATTGCCTCACCGGAACGGAGCATCCGTACCCCAACCACAATACGACATGCCTCAACACCATGACATATGTTACGCCGTTTTAGTGCTTGATACGAATACTCCGTACGCATAGCTTGACCGTATATTGCCTCTTTTCTTCTTTTGATTAAAACGCCATAGCAAACGACGGGCCTATCATTGGCCGTTATTATACAACATGAAGCACCTCACCTTCTCCTCAAGAAATCGCCCATCATCTAGTCGTCGTCGTCGTCAATGACGTTGCGTCGCCTATGTCTTCCCGACGCCTCTGGCTCAATATCCGATCCCTCGGCATCCTCATCACGCTCCCGCATTCTTCGCCGCTTTGAGCGCGACTTCTCCTCCCTCTCGTCGTACAACTCATCCTCATCGTCACCACTCTCCACCTCTTCCTCCTCGTCACTACCGACAACGAAGTCATCTTCCTCGTAGTCGTCCTGTCGGCGCGCCCCAGGAGCCAGGTCGTCGTCTGAATCATATTCTGGGCCACGTCGCTTGGGTTTGGAGGAGCCAGGGGCACCGCGCTTTCGAGAGGATCCGAAACCTCGTCTTCCGCCCTCAATGTCGCCAATGGAAAGTCCACCGCGGTTGCTTCTGCCGTATCCGCCATCCATCTTGGCCGCCGCATTCTCGCGCTTCCGCTGTGCCTTGATCCTTTCCTTCTCAGCTAGCTCGGCCTGCCTCTTCTGAAGTTCAGGATCGCGAGTGGTACGGATGATCATGTCACCTCCACCTGAAGCCTTGCTCGCCAGTGCCATCCTCTCGGCAAGGATGGATAGCGCGTCGTCGCCAACAGACTTGTTTGGTCGCACATTGTACTGTTCCGTGATGTGGCCAACCGTCATGAGCAGGTTACTGCTAAGCTCGGCGGCGGCAGCGTAGTAGTGGCCATCGTTGACCTCGTTGTAAGGCTTGTCGGCGGCTGGCGCGAGGGCCTTTTTGGAGACTTCGTAATGTTCGCCACCGATGGCAATCGTCACTGAACCGTCGCTCCAGCGATAGACGTTGGTGTTGCTCTTCAGCTCGCCAGTGTTATGATCTCTGCGCACTCTCGCGACGTGTTTGGGCTGCTGAGACTTGGCATTCGCAATGTCGAACTCGGTCGGCTCGAAGCGTTCGGGATCGTATTCCTCGGGAAGGACCTTGACGAATTTCGGAACTCGAAGGACGCGTAGCTGAAAGAGTCAGTGGGCGCATACGTAACGGGAGGCTGGGAGACTTACGGCGCCATCCTTGGGCTTGGGAATTCTGTGACGGTAGGTTTGGACGGCCATGACAACTCGGTCCTTAACTTCAGGTTGCATCTGGTCATCATCCCTATAGCGCGCGTAGGTGTCTCCATCGGGATCGGATGCGAGGTCGTCGTCGTCGAGAACGCGTTCCTTGAGAGACGCAATCTCATCATCGATGTCGTCGCCGAAAAGATCATCGCCGCCCTCGTCGAGGGGGTCAATTGGGTCTTCTGAATCCGACATGATTATGCGACGAAAGACTTGTGGGAGAGAGGTAGATGCGACGGGAACGCGTGGTGAGCCGAGGTTGGGTTGAGAAAGGTTGAACCTTTGTCGCCAGCTGCTTTCCGCTTTGGCACGCAACGAGCGACCTTTTGCGGTGGACTCTCGAGCCTGAGGCTGAAGCGCGGCAGCTCCAGCCATGGGTTCAGCCACATGTTCAGCCACAGTTCGGGGCACTGGAAAAGGGGTCTGGGCGGAGAAGTGGCGGCTGTCGCTCGCTAAAGGACCCCAAAAGGGCATAGCGTGCTTCAGGTGCCTCGAAACAGCATCAGGTTGGAGCGAGGAAGGGGAAGGAGCAGACTGGGGCAGTTGGCATGAGCGAGCCGCGTTGGACCTTCATCTCCATCACCTACGCCTCGACCTCTTTTGACCTCCAAAAGCCCCCTTTCTCAAGAGTTGCCACCGTGATAACTCACTTCCGCGCTCCAAGCCACTCGCAAGAGGTGTGCACTGCTTCTGCTTCTGCTTCTGCTTCTTCTTTTCTTCTTCACCTCTCTTCAGTGCCCAACTAAATCGTCGGGTGTCTGGACCGCCCTCTGGAACCGCTTCTTCACCCCTCGCGACCACCGCTTTGCACCCCGCCTTTCTGTTGACAATGTCGAACCTCTTCTCCGGCATGTAAGTGATCCGTTTTAGCACTCACTCGCTCGTTCGGATGTGCTCTTTTTACGAGACCATTCGCGTTCAAATTCAGCCATGACTCAGCACCAAGCGGTGGCTCTCCGAAAGGCGATATCAAACTTCACTTCCCCTCCCGGACAGCCCAACCCACTTGTCAAGATGTGGCTATCCGATGCGATATCTAAGACATATCCTCAGCGCTTGGCCTCATCACATGCCCCTTGATTTCACTACCACATCGTCCTCAAACAACCTCGTCGTGGGTTGCCAATTGTCGGGGACTGTCGTCTACACCTCCGTCTTTGGCTTATACCGTCTCATCAACCTTGACTCAAACCCGAAGCTGTTCTCCTTGACGAACTCAACTACCATTGAACACGTCACAAGCAACCAAGGAGAGTTCCATCCCTTCGCCCTTGTCTCAGCATAGTGTGCTGCCGCCAGGGTTCGGAGGCGTCGCTATGGACATGATCATCTACATACCGCCTCGTGTTCATCCCACCATGAGTTCCGCCGCTGACGAGACAACCATCTAGCAATGCCCGATTTCGAGGCGGGTCGGCCAAACCGGCTGCTCCACCAAAGAGCCCGACTGCGTCTACCGCCAGCCAGGTTCCTCCCCCTCCTCCTCCTCCTGCCCAGGAACAACACGTTTCTCAAGGGAGCCAGTCTTCAGCTGCCAGTTTGGCTCCCAAAGTTCCTCCCCTGCCCAACTCACCTTCTCTCGCCCAGACCATCGGTATGGACGAGTCCAGCGGTGTCATGGCTGGTGGCGACGACATCATCGCTTCGTATCACCTCCCTCGACCTCTTCCTCTGTGGCTCAACGCACAGTATGCCAAGCACATTGTGAAGGGAAACTTTATGACTCTAAGTGCCCGACCCAAGACTGTCGAGCAGGGCGAGTGGATTGCACACCAGGGTATGTCTTCGCTGACCTTTATATCGGCGCATTGCTAAGTATTTGATGTTAGTTGTCGAGCATTACCGCAATCTCTGGAACTTTGTTCGAGTTCTGCATGAGAAGGAAGAGGACGGAACCTCAATTTGCAACTCTACGTCTTGCCCACGCACGTCGGCTGGGTCGTGAGTTAATCTGTTTACTTATTGAAAGCGTGTGCTCACATTTCTCAGCAACCACTCCTTTACCTGGCTCAACCACCGAAGAGAGCCTGTTGAGGTTCCCGCGTACGAATACATGACCCTAATGCAGCGATGGATTTCCGGAAAAATTGACGACACCAACATGTTCCCTACCGATCCCTCGGGAGTTTCCTATGCCCACAACCCCGCCATCACGACGACTCCTCTCTCTCAGCTGACGAACCCCGGCGAGCCCGAGTGGATTGGCAAGCGATCTAGCTTCCCTAACAAGTTTGTCGAAACGTGCCAGACCATCTTCCAACAGATGTTCCGAGTGTACGCTCACCTATACTGGGCTCACTTTGTCGAGCCCTTCTACCACCTCAACTTGGAGAAGCAGCTCAACAGTTGCTTCTCGCATTTCGTCCTGACTGCCACCGCTCTAGACATGCTGAAGCCGGCGGAACTCGAGCCCATGCAGCCTCTGATTGACCTCTGGGCGGCGAACGGGACCTTCCCACCGGAGTCCAAGGCATACGAGTACGCCAACCTCCGCGCAGGTGAGCGTCTCCTGCAGCTCGCCAACATGGCCCCCTAGTGCGCCGAGATGCAAAGGCCGTACAGGACATGTTTGAGTTGCGGATGCGGGGTGACCAGGTTTCCCCGCGTCCGCAGCTCGGTCCTCGAAGTATATGGGGAGTTGCGGCGGAAGCCGTGCATTGAGTCTAGAGGAGGATGGTAGGCATTTTGGGTGGTTGAGCGGTAAAGAGGCAAACTTGCATACATGAATCTTGGACGTTCAATGACATACAAACGAAAGGACGTTGGCGGCATCTGCGAGATGAGTTTGGAAGAACGGGAAACATCAAAGACGTGGTCAGAACAGCGATTGTAGAAAAACGGCTTCTTAGCTTCAAAGTTGTATTGGTTTTCACTCGTGGTATTGCTTTGTCTCATCCCATGTCGTGTTTCTGGGCGCACGGCGCAGCTACTTAGCTGATTTTGTATTCCACTACAACGGGTTAGTTCTCCTCGACAATGAACCTGCCGGAGCCGACAAACAGCTTATCTTCGAGAGGTTTGAGGCCTGGACTGTCCGTCTCGAATCTAATCTGTACGACTGGGAGTAGGTCAGCCGTTTATCCTTATTCAACTCCGGACATGTAACTGAAGAAAACATTTTCATCAACCATAGGGTAAGTCCACGACAAAGACAACAAAACAACGACACAACAACACAACATCATACAAAAACAAAAAAAACAAAACTCACAAGCATTCCCAAACCCCGTCGTCGTCGCATTCTCATCCCCCCTAATAACCTTCCCCTCCTCGCCGCCCATGCCCACGACCCCCCCGTAGCTAAACCTCAGCAACGCGCCCGAATCGTCGTCGCGCGCCACGCTCTCGACGTCCAGACGAACCACGCGGCCGTCCGGATCCCGTCGGAGGAAGTCCCCCCCGTGGAGGAAAGTAGCCCGCAAGGAAGGCGCGTAGTCGGGCTCCGAGGTGAGGGTGCCGGAGCGCGCGAGGAAGGGGATGTTGAGGAGGTCGGCGGATATGGCGAGGGGGGTGTCGATGAAGATCTGGAGATGGGATGTTAACTAATGCTTCAGGGTGGGAGAGGAAGGGAAAGGGAATGGAAGAAGATCGGGAGAGATCTTGTGCAGAGATAGAATACGTACGTGTGCGGTAAAGGCAGGTATCAGCACGGGAAAGTTGGCGAGCTTCATGATGGACGATGGCGATGAGGCTCGATGAGATGCCATTCGTATTTGCCCTATGCGCGAGGAGACGAACAGGGCATCGAAGAGTATAGTAGTTATCCTCCCTCTCTCTTTCCGTTTGTCTGGCTTGCCTCGGTCATATATAGCGCGTCGTGACCATTACTCGATCTTCAGTCACGGCAGGATGAATGCACTCGAAGAACAGGTTGCCATATTTTGACCCCCCCCTCCCCTCCCTCCCCTCCCTCGCCGCGTGAAAATGCCCTTCTACTCGCCCTGAGCAGCATCGAGGAGATGGTTCGGCTCATGAGGGCACACATGCGGCACTGATAGCGTATCTACCGAAACAGCACTGCGTTTGTCACGACAGATTGTCTCTCCTGTACGACTTCATGTCGGCGATGTCATAAGAGTCAGAGAGGCGAGGTCGAGAACTGATCTAGCACGTAGAAACTCGAAGACTGCTGCAAACGATATCTCAAGCATCTCACTGCAATCTCAACCCACCAAAACGAAGGGATACAGAGCATCTCGAGATGGCGTCACAAATGGTGGACGGGCCAACAGCAGAGGCACCCCCCGACGAATCGCATCTCTCCCAGGCCGCGGCCACCATGCACCGAGTCCACGAGCACGTCGATCCCCAGGGATGCACCATCCGTCAGGAACAAGGCACGACACCACATTGTGAGTCCTCACCAAGCATCGCCGTGACAGAATTTCGTTGTTGGAGCAACACCAAAACGCCGTCTGTGTGCTTGCTTGACCGACACTTGCCCGGCTCAGTCATCAATCCATGGTGAAGCCATGCACCGCCCTCCCGTATTCTCCCAAGGTGAGTGAGGCTTTTTGGGCGGGCATCATGAATCGCTGCGCGTTCGCGATGCCACTATTTCCCAATAGTGTGAGCCCATGGTCCAATTGTGCCGGGCCGGTCGTGGCGGTATACCACCGCTCCTATTGCAGTCGAGCCTCGCCCATTCACAAATGGCTGAAACACATGGATCTCAGGCCACAACCAGGTCCGAGTGTTGCCATGTTGCGAGGCGGTCATGGCAGTGTGGTGTTAAAGCCGTACCGATTAAGCTGACGGGAGCTGACGACGGACGAGGCTTTATTTTCTTGGCCAAGCCAAACCCAGCCCGAACCCAACCCAACCAACCTCCCTATCCCTTGGGAGATGCGTCCGAGGAATAGGTAGCAGAGAAGGGGACCTCGGCGCTCCCCCGGTCAACTTCTTTCTTCGCCGCCCGTCCGCGTCTTCCGGTTTATTCCCCCACACTCGTACCGTGAAACATGGACCGAGAGATCCTGTGTTAGACTGTTGCTCCAAATAGCAGTGCCGCCCCTCGTCGACGCTGGTGAGACCTCGGATTGTCGTCCATCTCGCCCTCCATGTCGGGATCATCCCCGTCTCAGCGCCTGGAAAACCAAGCCCTTCAGCACCGAAGCCACTCGTTTCAGAGCCGTCCTCCGTTGCGAGATCGAGTGGCTGAGAGCCCTTCTCCGGTTTACCACAGCCCCGGGTCCCCAGATTCGGCATAGTCCAAAAACCGCCAACCTGCTTCACCGCTTGAACTTTGGTATCGATAACCACCAACGTCGCTTCTGCCTCCGTTCCGTCGCAAAGATTCCACGGTTGGTCGACGGTGCTTCCAAGAATGGAACCGTCAGCTTTCGTTTCTTTTTCCGTGCCACACCCCCGATGGGGCTCTCGTACGGATGAGTGCGACTCGATCTCGAAGGATCATGCGGATGATATGACAGAGTATTCGTGTGCTTGCTTTACGAACGTTGACGTTGCATGTTTGCCAAATGCAGGTTTCCGTTCCCAAGACGCAGTGTTTCAGATGCTGGAGTGCTTGAATCGGATATCTTGGTGCATCAACTCTGTAACTTGACAGCTGGCAAGTCGTTCGCTTCCAACTTTGACGCAGACAGACTCAACCCTGCTTCGCAAACCGCTCTCTATTGGGCCAGGCTGATATCGCACTTGCTTCACGCAGCCCCCCCGTACGTCGTGCGTAGGGCTGGGCCCGATCCAGAGGGCAGTGTCATGACGACGCAGGTCGGTGGTTGTTGGAGTAGACTCTGGCAGCTGCACTTGTCCGACGCCATCACAAACGTAATACGTCAAACTTTTGACATGTTCGAGGCTGATACATAGCCTGCTCTGAGAGAAGGAATCCATGCGATAGATGGTGCACCGCCTCGGCCATCTTGCAGCCCCTGCGACGGCTTTACAAACGGAAACGTGGCGGCACTCAGCACTTCGCTGCACCTGTCCCAGTTTCAGATGCAACAGACGAAAACCTGGTGGGGAACCTTCTTTTCCAAGATCCCGCACAGCATCAAAAATAGAGCGTAACTGGGCTTCATCCCAGCCCTCTTTTTCCTGCTTCGTTCCATAGCCTCGTGAATTCGCATGACACATGATGGGGGGCCTTTATTGGTTTGACATCACGACTCGTGATTTGCAATCGCAATCTCCAGAGAGGTGGATCGTTATGCTGAAAAAATCTTCTGCCATTGCGGCGTGGGTGTTGATGTTCATGTTGGTCAGGGATGCCTAGACCGCACATTCCCGGCTGATAATTTTCCTCTTGGCATGGCATCCTTTTGCTCCGAGGAACGCCGTGGCTCTGCCACAGGCGGCGGGCGACCTTGGATCTTAGGGCAGCTCCCCCGGTCTTGATGATTCAGGGTGGTCCCATCAAATCGAGGAATCCCTCAGTGTAAGACTGGAAGTCAGCATAGGCGCATGGAATTTTCTTGTTAGCTCGTTAGAAAGGCTGGGGCAGGACCAACGCCTAGGACCGGGGTCAAATCTACCGAGGATCTAGGCTTCTCTTACTGCTTCAGGCAGGAGTCTCGGGCTTCGGAACTGCGTCATGGCAACACTCGATCGGAATGTTTCGTATGCCAATTTGATTCTCGCTCGCAGGGAGAAGGCTGAGAGAATTGTCATGTGCCCTCTCAGCCGGCCTAAGCCTGGGATACCAAGGAAAAGCAAAGCAGCCGCGCAACGGAATGCCGAGGGGGCGTGCCCAGTGAAGATTCGTTCCGCCGTGGGGGTCAGGCGTCCGAGATCGCGGGCTGCCGAAGAGTCATAATGGCGGCCTTGAAAGGCTTCCTCACCAATGAGCAAAGGTGAGGCAGTTGGGCATCGAATTGGGTGTCAGGTACGGAGTGCGTCGTTACGGTGAGCAATATATCCGTGCCTTTAGTGTGGTGACGAGAGAACGGTTGAGAGGCGCGGTCGAGCCAATCTGATGTCGATGCGGTCGAAGTCAAGGTGTGATGCATCAGTTCTCTCGTGAGCCACACAGGACGGGTTCTAGGAGAGCTTGTAAGAGGAGCACGGCTATTGGCGAGGGCACATCCCGATTTGGCCATGGATGCTCCGCCTGGAAGGGAGAATGGGAGGTGCTGCTTCTCGGACGGGCAGTTTAGGAAGCAAATGGGGATGTCAAGACGGGCTTGGGCCCAGCGTCGGCCAGTCCTCTGGAGCGACGAAGCTGCTCGCCTCACCAAAGTGATTGGCTTCGGGCGCAGCTTGGGCCGTTTTGGACGGCGCCGCCCGTCGTTGACCCAATCTGATGCAGCCGGATCGCAATCCGAAGGGAGGAGACTGGACGCCGGAGCGTTGGATGGCAGGTCAGCATGGATCGAGGCGCACACCGAGCTTTCTGTTTGGGCCTGTGGCCGTGACTGGGACCGCAGGGCAAGGGTCGTTGGGCCCGTTCGCGAGAGAGAGGCGGCCCTGCTGAATGCCCGAGAGAGGACGCGCACGCGTGACGGGGCCAAGCAGAAACACACCGACAAAACAAAGACCTCAAAAGGGAGAAGCACCACGGCCGCTCGCCATGCGGCCATGAAGCACAGTGGAGCTGTGAAAGTCAGGCAGAGAAGCCTAGTGGTTGGGCCTTTGAGGGCGTGGCCGGGAGGGTGCGGAAGTCGCATGTAGCTTTTTTCCCAGCCACCCACTGAGGCGGACGGGATGGGAGGTACGGTGAGAGCAGCGTCAACCAGATTGGCGACGGGGAGGTCGAAGAGTCAGCCCATCGGCAGCAGGTCGAGATGCGATGTTTGGTAGGGGGCGACAAGGGATGGGAGGGAGGTAAATTGGGAGTTGTGGTGGACGAGAAGTCGTTCGAACAAGCGTTGTAGGGGAGTTCCATGAAGGGTGATGATACCTGAGGCAGAGACGGAGTTGAGACGGAGGCAGCATGGAGGGCAGGAGCGTAGCCGGGTGCGCCCGACGAGAGTGGCGACCCGAGAAAAGGAAGGAGTGAGTGAGTGCCTGAGGCGTCTACACACGATGCCTTAAGGTTCCCGTGGAATAGAAGCTACGGAGTCGGTCCATACGGACTTCGGCGACGGCAGAGATTATTACGGATCAAACAGAAGAAAGGCCATCTGAGACAAGACGGACGGCCAATTTGTCAGGCAGATCCCAGATTGTATTGATCATGAGCGAATGCCCGCGAGATGCACGCAGTAGATCCGAAGAAGCATGTCCCCAGAAGCCAGATCTGTCGCTGCGACTCGGGTAGGTACTCGGTACCGCAGCGCAGCGCACATCCATTCATCCATCCACCCACCCATCCATCGGGATTTGTCGAACTTCACACGGATACAGTACCTCATCGGTCTGGGGCTGGGCGTCTCCCTACCTACTAAAAACTGTACGACGACGCGGAGGCGGCGATGGACCAGAACATGCGAGGTTCAGGGACCCGAGGTCGACTCGCAAGCGAAGCGCTGCATGGCTCACACAAGCGCATGAAGGACGGAGCGCCATGGCAATCGCCTCAACATGGCAAAATCTGGAGTAGGCCGCGGGAGTGCAGCAAAAGACGCATCTCCAGAGATGCGAGCTTCGACTGGCTCTGGTTGCTTCGAGATCGCACGGAGCGCCGAGTACCAAGTCCAGTGCTTTGCTGCAACTGCGCTGCAGCTACCGCATTGAGCTCCCTTACCCCACGACCCATATCGATGAGAGCTTGCTGAGCAATAGGAAGCTCGCCAGACGTCCTAGTGGCCCCTGGGCTGCTGCAGTCCTGGAGTACATAGGCCCATCGGCGTGGCCCAGCGGACGGTTTTAGCACCGGGCATCAAAGACGACTGTCTTGGGATCTCGACGATTGATGCCCAACGTCGTCCTGCCGTGGCCCTTTGGGCTTTGGGCTCTCGTCACCCGGGCCGGTCCAGAGCGCGTTGAAGCAGAACCACCGAGACGGATTCACGAGTTACGGTCTGAGAAAGGGGGCTTGCTCGCCAAGGTGCCCTCTAGCTTTCTTGTCTCCCTCCTCGTTCGAGGCGGTTACGGACTAGTTGGAGAGAGGGAGGTATCGTGAATGCCCAACCGCGTGCTCTCACGAGAAGGCAGAGACAGGAGGATCGAGGTGCGCGGACAGGGCTGCCACGCTGCTGCCAGGCGTGTGCCAGGGCACGAAAAATTGCTTTTCTTTTTTCTTTTGTTGCTTTTTTGGCCCATTTTGACATTCCCCAGTCCCCTCTCTCTTCCCGTTTCGCCGCCCGCGTCTTGGTTCCGGCCATGAACCCCCGTCGGCTCAGCCATGAGCAATGACACCACCCGAGAGGCACGCACTGGGTTTGCTGCGTGGGGTGGTGGTGTCGGTGGGCAGGTTCTGCGCAGGCGATAGAGAGACATCACAGGCTGCGGTTGATGATGGCCTCATTATTTCAAACACCGCTCTAATATAGATCAGATCAGGGACGAGAGAATGGCCATGCCGGTAGAGCAGCGGTCAAGTCATGCCGAACCACCGTCGCCCGTCTCTCAGGCTCGCACGCAGCCATCGCAGGCATCTCAGTCTGACATCGTTCATACGAGATCCATTGAGTGCCGACCAAGGACGAATGGCAGCCGAAGGAGATGCAGTGCCTCGGGTGCCACACGAGGGAAATCCCCCTACTGCTGCACATTGGCAAAAAGCCGGGGGGGAGGGTGGTGGCGGACGACTTTTTTTGTCTCGAGTATGTAACTTGGTTACGAAGCATCTACGGATAGTCGGATACAGCCATCTGCCTATCTTGCCATCTCGCTCATCGGGAGTGGAGGGGGAAGCACGAGCACGAGCTGATGGCCGAGTGTGGAGGCCATTCTCATGCCGGCTGCTGCGACGGCAGCATTTTTCACAGCATCATCAGTCCAGTCGGTATGCGTTTTGCCGTACGAGTCTCTTGCAGTTGATATATTGGCGATGGATGGATGGATGGGCCGTCGTAACCTGTGGCCACCGCTAGTACACAATGCTTGCTGCTTGTTGATGGGAGCTGATGGTGAGTGATGATGGAGCATCATCGGCGTGATTCGTATTCACCGCGGCAAGAGACATATTTTCTTTCAGGTTGGTTTTTTTTTTTCTCTGCCTCTCCTAGGCAAGGCATTCTCTAGGACGGTCGGTCTGAATGAGGCCTTCCAGAGCCTGACCCCAAGGCTGGTTTGCCTCCCGTGACAGGCTCAAAGTGACGCCTCCACACCCTCACAACTTGCTCGTTCGTTCGCTCAACAACCACAGGCTCTTCTGCCTTCTCTCAAGACCAGTTTGAGAGAGTGAAAGAACCAGGCGGCTGGACTCACCCCCATTAATTGGCCCTCATCGCACGCCCTCCCTCAGTCGACCCGAAGCCCCCCGTCCTTCGCGGGCCCTTTGGCTGGCCCCCCTGTGGGTCACGACTCGATTCCTCTTGGACTTCTCGAGAGACGTCCCCTGTGCGTCGAGTCCGGGTACCGTCTTGCTCGCAAAGACCGGCAAGAGGTACCTCGGGGGCAGCCAAGTGCTTCAGACAGCCCTAGCGAGTACATAACCAAAGCGAGCTCCTCCCCTCGGACTACCTCGTGTCCATCACGCTTCCCAAAGCAGCAGTCTGTTGACCTGGCCCTTGAACCCATCCATCCAAGATCTGGAGTGCATCATCAGCAGCAGCAGCATCAGTATCAGCAGCAAGCAAGCAAGCAAGCAGCAGCCCAGACGCAACACCATTACGATTATTTACGACGACGACCACCACCACCATCCGAGATTGTTGCGTCTTCTTCTTCCATCGCACATCACGCCAAACCTTCACACAAGCCTACGACCGCACTGGTAAGTCTCTACCTACTCTTCTCGCCGTCTCTCTCTCTCCAGTTGCTTGCACCACATGGTGTTGCCCTCCTCTTGTTCCCGTCACTTCCCGCGCTCTTAAAACTTCCCGGCCTCCCGCCTGCGGCCCATCCCATCTCGTCCGCAACCGTCTTCTTCACCACTCACCACCCACCTTCCAAACGGCCGTGTTATCAGCTGTCGTCCCCCTTTCAAGTCTCCTCTTACGCTCTACCCTTTTCATCCTCCTTCACCGTTTTTCCTCACCTCGCAAAACCCGCACGCATCGTGATCGATTGTCGTCGTCTTTTGCTACAAGGGACGGGCAGAAACATCATCCCATCCATGCGCAGCACCCACTTGCCCTCCGATCCGTCTCCGCACCGCCCGCCCGTGGTCTTCCTTCCTCCTCCGCCCTTGCTCCTGCCCTTGCTCCTGCGAGGTCTGGCGCTGCCTGCCACTTTCCTCGTCTGACCCCACCCCGCTTGCCCCATTCACCACCACCAACTCCTAGACGCCAGTCCCTCCTCCGACGCCATCCATCTCCCACCCCACGCAACATGGCTCAGCGTCGCCGCGCGCGTCGGGTCGACGACGCAA
>JAMQMW010001488.1:0-10037 GCA_024115155.1 Thelonectria blattea
TTACAGGAAAAGACCCAGCCACTGGTAAGGTGGTCGAGGGGCCTATTGAGAACCGCACAGTAAGTAGAAGCCTGTTGCATTTCCGCTTTTGCTCCTTGATGCCGTCTTTTCGTCGATCCAGGACCCAAGTTATGCTGGGCGGCAATCGACAACAACCAACAGCATCGATGAATACAAAACCTAGGTTCGATCCTGGAAGCAGCTGGCTCAAGCTTGGAACACGTTGTTGAAGTCAGTCTGTTTCTGACAGATATGGTCGATTTTGACCGAGTCAATCTGGTGTATGAGACGTACTGGGGCGAGATGAAGCCGCGAGAACGTGAGTCAATTACCCATTTCAATTCGTGGATGAGAGCTCATATCGTTGTTAACCGTGTTGTCGTTAAATTCTTGCCTGGAGACACAGACATTGAGTTCAAATGCAATGGAGTGGTCGCCCCAAAGGCTTGAGGGCCAAGACTAATAAAGATAGCTCCAGCATCGCCAAGGAGACAATAACAGGAAGCATTTCCATTGTAATAGGTGAAGAGATCCCTCGCCTTCGCAAAAAAAAAAAAAAAAAAGCATGGAGAGTTGAAGAATGATTGATGATTTATTTTGTTATGTTCTTATGCGAGTGATGCGATGGCCTCAATCTCCATTTCAGCCCCAAGAGGCAACTCTGCCACCGACACACATGTTCTCGCCTGTGAATTGTCAGCGACCGCCGTCGCTCACAGCAAATCTTCCAAGGACTGACCGGCTTAGGGTCCGTGGTGAAAAACTTGGCGTACGCCTCATTGACCTTGGAGTAATGCTCCATGCTCGACAGGAAGATGGTAATCTTGACGGCCTTTTGCAGGCTCGTGCCGGCCGACTCGAGGACGGCGTTGAGGTTGCGAAGGGCCCGGGCAGCACGCGCTGCCGCATCCCCTTCCACGAACTTGCCCGTGGCGGGGTCGATGCCGAGTGACCCCGAGCAGTAGACCATGCCGTTGCAGATGATGGCTTGGGACATTAATGGGCTCGGAGCCGGGGCGTTTGTGCTGAGGGCGGCGGTTCGGGTGGCCATTTTGAGGGACTATGATGTGAGTGTTCAGGAAGTTGGGAATAAGGAATAACTGTTTAGGGAGAGAGTCAAGATGATGAATGGACAAAAGACCCAATGCCTTGTTTGAAGCTTCATTTATAAGTCATGTCCAAATCCCGAATCGGAACCGGGAAAGCCGTCGCTCACAACTCTTGAAGCTCAATTGCTCCCGAATATCGCACCTATCCCACCCAGCATAGAAATCACAGGCGAGTTCCAGTTGAGGCAGGCAATAGCGAAACACGCTGCACCAATTTGACCTGCTAAACCACCGTCGCCCCGCACCACGGTGCAAATTGAGGAGGTGATGGCGGACAGTGAGTTCCTCACGCAGGAACGGTAGATATCGGTTGATGATAGGGCCACTTAAATAAAGCCGCTCCTATCCTGAACTTATCGGACGGAAGCTGGCAGCGATGAACGTGCCGACACCAACGCCTGGCGTTCATTAGGACGTTGGCAACGGAAGCCAAGCCTCTGAACCTTCAGCTTCACAATGGGTACCTATCCTTTAGGCTACCTAAATATGTAAGGTACGGATAGATATGGATATATTTTATCCATAGGCCTAACCCACGAGTAATAGGTATGAAAACAAATTTTTGACTGGGAAGAATTGAATTTGGCGTCGAGAATTAATTGGCTCGTCCGAATACGGATAGTGCTCTAAGAGAAGGTTGTGTCGGTGTCGGGAGCACGCAGACGTCTCTGGCGAATTATGCGATGGAGGAACTCGCTGTTTATTAGCAAAATAAAATAATCTATACCGTTAAAAGTGCGTTAACCCTGACGCTAGACTGAACTTGATGCAATGAAGTCGAAATTTGGCTGCAATAGGTAGGTAAGCTTAGGCCGGTACGATTGAGGACGGTCCATTGGGAGAGGTGGGCGCGACTTGGCTGTCATTGATCTCTCCGAAGCTCCAACGCGGCCGTATCGCTTGATTTTCGGTTGCCCGGGCCCATCCATCGATCGCGGACTGGTGAGTGAGATATCAACTTGGTTAATCGTTTCAACGAGCCTCTTCTTCGGCGAACTAATTCTCAATTGCCCTTGAGAGCAGGTGCGGTTAACTCTGGGCAGACTTTTTGCACTTGGACAGATCGAGAGAGATCCTCAGAAATGCCATTCAAGAACATACATGTACCCATCGCCAGCATCTTATCGCATCTCGGCTTAGAAGTCCCGGTCCGTTGGCAGCACGCTCCGAGTTGAGGAAATATCACCATCCATTCGGACAGCATCTGACCTTGTGAGCGTTCACCCGCATTTTAACCTCTTCAACTCTTGTCTTATCCATGTTCACTCGTTGATTGGAGATTCTTCACAGCCTGAAGGGTTACGTTGCATCGCCGCATGGTTGCATGAAAATTCGCATGGGCCGGATCCTATCGCCAAGGCCGTTTGCCAAGGCCCGAATGCGACTGATTTGCGATCAAATGCTTGGGAGAGTAATTGATCTCGTGCTCGACTCGACCTCAGTTGGAGATGGGCAGATAATAGGCCATGAAAACGCACTTGTGAAGAGCCTCAATGCCACGTTGCCGAGCTTCAACTGGACGAGGTTTCAACGGGTAGACGATTCATCACATGTCTTCACCACTGCCCAATGGGATCAATTTAGGTCCGAGTCCCCTCCGTCCTTGAACGGTGGATCGTCAATTAAACGATCACGACCAGCCCTCAATCTACCAACAATCCAACCACGATATTCGCATCCATCACACCTCTGTAATTCCATGCCGCGTTACCCGGACCACGGTGAACAAGCAAGGATCCACCCTCCTGCGGCGCACAAATACCACCTACCGCAAAGGTCACGTCGGGGAGGCCGTGGTGTTGGTTCTGCGACGAGAGCTTACGTATCAGATTGGAGTTTGAGAGAAGATCGCCATGAGAAAGAGGCGGAGAGATTTAGAAAGCCTTGTTCGCCTTCCAGCTGAGGCTACTTCAAGTCTTGACTTCTCCCATGTGATTCTCCCACTTACACATGTCCAGCTGCAAGAAGCGAAGTGCCCCAGCCGTGTCCGGCACCTTTGCGCCGAACAGACAAAACCACATGGATGCTGTGGGGAGTCACCGTTTCTCAATACGGCAATAAATCGACGTCCTCGTCGAGCTCTCGGACGATTGGATACGTCAGCCAACTCTGAATGCCTTCTTCAGCAACGAAAAAGACACCCCGCCAACCAGCTCGGCCATGTCCGGCACGAGGCCGGGTTTCCAATCCGCACAGCAGCCATGCTCCGAGGCATTTGGCCGCCGAGACAGAGGAACTTTGCTCCGCCGTGTGGATACACTCTGGATACACCGCGGGCCGGGGGACAGCTGATTGTGCTCGACACTGTAGCCACACGCTCTCGCAGCCCAACGATGAACTCCATGTGCCTTTTTCCCACGCTTTTGCTATTCCTTATCTGACACCGAGAATCGAGCTTGTTTTCGCCAAGACCCTGTGCCTTTTCGGACCCATCTTGGTCAATCGTCCCCTCGTGTGACCATGTTGGAGCGGCCTACCGCATATAACTTGAAACTGGGCTGTCGATCAATTCTCGCGTGCCGAAAAGACTTTCCACATGCACCCACTGCTCTACTCATCGTGAATCCTTTGGAAACGGGCTCCCAATCACCAAATATGCTCGGATTCAAGAAGAGGAGCGAGGAGAGCTCCCCCGAGCCCCGTTCCAACGATGATATCGACGTCTCACAAGATCGTGTCTACCAAAGACCTTGGATCGAAACTGCCTTGCCCGTCTTTGCCTGCGGTGCCGGTCTCTTCTCAGACGGCTATATCAACAATGTGAGACGCACGTTAGGCATTCACTTCCAACGCTCTAACGCTCCCAGGTCATCGGTTCCGTCAACACCACGCTCAAGAAGCAGTATGGAGACGTCTACGCCAATTCCAACGCCTACAAGTACGTGTCCGACATTGCCTTTTCCGGCACCGTCGTGGGCCAGCTGGTCTTTGGTTTTCTCGCCGACCACTGGTCGCGCACAAACACACTGATGGTCTCGACCGTGATTCTTATCATCTTTACCGCCTTGGCCGCCGGGTCGTTTTGGCACGGGCAGGCGGTGGGCATGTTCAACATGTTGACGGCTTGGCGGTTCTTTGTCGGCATCGGAATCGGAGGTATGAGCGAAGATCGAGTCCCAAAAGCGTGAATACCTGGGATGGTGCTGATGAATGACAGGCGAGTATCCCGCTGGTAGCGTCGGCTGCGCGGAATCGAGCGGTCAGATGAAGAAGGGCACGCGAAACCGGTGGTTTATTCTCTTCACCAACTCCATGATCGATTTCGGATTCGTCATTGGTGCCTTTGTTCCCTGTAAGTGGGCTCTCCTCTTGCTCTTGAAAGGCCACTTAAGACTGATATATCTCCAAGACGTGGTTGCGGCAGCATGCCACAATGGCCACTATGGCACAATCTGGCGAACCAGCCTGGGAATTGGCGTCGTCTTCCCTCTCGTACTGTTTGTTTTGCGTCTGAGACTCAAGGAACCCGAGGACTTCGCCAAACAATC
The DNA here is from genome assembly GCA_024115155.1 of Thelonectria blattea. Classification (NCBI taxonomy): domain Eukaryota; kingdom Fungi; phylum Ascomycota; class Sordariomycetes; order Hypocreales; family Nectriaceae; genus Thelonectria; species Thelonectria blattea. Next base: position 4,598 of record JAMQMW010001488.1, read on the forward strand.
CATGAGACGCCAGACTCCGTACTGGCTGGTGTTTCGCTTCTACTGGTTCCGTCTCCTCTGCGTCAGCTTGGTCTGGTTCCTCTACAACGTGAGTATTCCCTCCTAATATGATGAATGCCTTGTTTGACAATGTAGTTCTCCTCCTATGCCTTTGGAATCTACTCTTCCTCTATCTTGTCTGGAATCTACGGAGACGGTGCCCCCCTAACGACGGTTTTCGGCTGGAACACGGTCGTCAACATGTTCTATCTCCCCGGCACCCTCATCGGCGCATTCGTCAGTGACTGGATCGGCCCTCGATACACTCTCGCCCTCGGCGTCACGTTGCAAGCCGTCGTCGGATTCATCATGGCCGGCGTCTACGACAAAATCTCGCAGCACATTGCCGCCTTTGCCGTCGTCTTTGGCATCTTCCAGGCCCTCGGCGAACTCGGTCCGGGCAACAACATTGGGCTCTTGGCTGCCAAGACGTCGGCCACTGGCGTTCGAGGCCGGTACTACGGCATCGCCGCCGCAGTGGGCAAGATTGGTGCCTTTGTTGGCACTTGGGTGTTTCCGTATATCCAAGATGCGGGCGGCAACGACACGCAGTCTGCTCAGTATCCGTTCTGGGTGTCTTCGAGCCTGTGCATTCTGTCGGCGTGCATTGTCTTGTTTTGCATTCCTCATGTTGGTCAGGATACAATCACGGTCGAGGATCAGCGGTTCCGCGATTATCTTCAGGAGCATGGCTGGGATACTGCCCAGCTGGGTCTGGACAAGATTGGAGTCGAGGGGGGTGTTGTAACGAATGAGAAGATGGACGAAAAATGAGTATAGATGGCAAAATTGATCAAGTCGAAGAGACTTCATAGCTCTAATACATCTGCACTTATGTGTGATGCCGGATTATCGAAATGTCTCTCTCGACTCCTAGAAGGAATTTTATTGCTCTGCACCATAGGGCTACTCCAGCCTAGGTACTTACTTCGACGAAGGTTTGTACCCGGGAGTAGATGATATGAAGAAAGATTCCAATTTCTCCGCGGGCAGCATTCCATCGAACTTATGTAATATATTAGACGAGAATTATACTCCGTGACCGTCGTAATCTCCTCCAGTTCGATGACTAGATAAGTACGAGGATATTTCAGATGATTAGTCATTTGTTATATCTGACCTGCATGCCTGAGGCGCACTCACAAGTCTCGCAATTGAGCGCTGTTCTCCCAACCTCTTTCGAGTACAGTTAGTCATAGCACCATTATCTACGTCACTAAGCAGTCCAAGGCATATTATTCTGATTTCTTGCGAGAGAATAACCATCCCGTCTTCGCGATACTATTGCTCCGACTTAGAGAGATGAGGTGCATCTTTCAAGGAATTTATACGTCGAACTCGCACTCTGCAATGCCTATAGCTACAATCATGCTCATAGTCTTCAAGCTTGTTGTGACGGCAGAAACCATTAAATGCACATAAAAAAATTATACGCTAGAAATTATATTGATTTCTCTTTAGCTGAATATTTGGGCTTACTTACGTATGCGTCGAGAAATATTAATAGTCACACTATATACCCCCTTTCGCGCAGCTACCCCTTGAAATGCAAGGCTACAAGCTCTCGATTAACTTCAGATTTGATATCAGATAAAACTCTGAGTATTCTTTTCATCTACTTTGATGAATGTTGGGACCTTGAATCCCCAAGAGAGACGAGCCTTCGGTTGTCAAAAGGCTCAACCAGGGATCCGATCACTTTCATAGCCGCTAGCGATTTACATGCTCGAAGTCATCAGACTGGCCCACAGGAATTCATAGGGTATTCTTCATCTACCTCCTGTCTTTGAAGTGGCCTCTGGGCATTTAGGCTAAGTTGCGTGGATGGCTTGGCCTGGTACAATGTTGCCAAGTGAAGTGGTCTCGTCAACCGTGTCAAAGCTCCCTCAACCAGGATGATTTCTAGGCAACAATGATCCAACATGGTAAAGTCTCAGGCAGGTTCAAGGATCATGTCTTGACATTCTTATTTATTGATTGGCGCGCCTGTTACTGATGTTGAACCCCTCGATCCTATGAATAATTTGCTAGGGGAAGGTTCCGAGCTTTCAAGCCAGCTGTTTGGGTCATAGGGCTGGACGAGGGGAGTGAGGATCCCGAAGGATCTCCGGACGGGATTTAGGTGGGAATGTGGTTGTGTGATTAAGCCTGACGAGGAGTTGATGTACGGAGGAGTAACTTGTAACTTGTAAGGTTGAAAGAACCTTCAGTTGCAGATTTGAGTCGGGTGCCAGTCAACCAGCCAACCTAATTTGATGACAAGGATATAAATCTGGAAGAATAGACGACAATACAAGCATCGGGGGCCTCAAAAGTCCTCCAGCTTGATTACATGATAGGCCGGCTCTTCAAAGGGATGGGCACTGGCATTGTCAGACTTGCTTCCTTTCAGGTCCATCACTCAGTAGCACTCACCTCTTCAACGCGGCCACGGCTTCCCTGGCAACACTCTCCCCCAGGCAGAGGGCCTCGACTCGCACCTCGTCGATGGTCTCCAGCTCACCGACCCTTCCAATGTTGGGGTTCGCCGCGTCCCCCGGGCGGAACTGGCCCGTTCCCGTGGTGGACCAGCAGCACTCGGTGTAGTTTCCTGGGCCGGGGTAGCGGCCAGCGCCGGCCTTGAAGATTGCGTTTTTGCACGCGAGGACGGCTGAGGGGGGTGCGTAGAAGATGAGGGTGAAGCGGGTGACGGCTATAGGCGGTGGTGGCTGTTTTCGAGATGTTGAAGTCTAAAGTCAGGCGAGTTGTTAGTTGCTTGGCGGATGGCACAAGTAAGCTGGAAGGTGAAGCAGCGGCCGAGTCATCGGAGCCGTCTGGTTGCTGGGTTGGCCTAAGGCAGCAATACCTGAGATGCTACCTTCCACAGGTAGGTACTTCAGAGCATCGAATGACACATGGTCACCCGAGGAACTGATTTGCTGCCGCCATGCATCCTGCACTTTACAGCGATTCGCCCGGGTGAAGGTGGTGCGTCGTTTGAGGTGATCTCGTCAACCCCGCGCGGGGTAATTTCGCAGCATGAGGAAGTGAGGGTGAGGCACAAAGCATCAGCATTTCCTTATCCCTTTTCTTCCAAATAAAACATTAGATTGACATGACCTTAGTCCGTATTAAACTAAATTGAACAATAACCACCATCAACAAGAAAGTCGGCCCCAGTAGTGTAGGAACTCGCATCGCTCGCCAAATACACAAATATCCCCTTGCACTCCTTCGGCTCCCCCCTCCTACCCATCGGAATCAACGCCTCCCACGCCCTCTTCGTCTCGTCCGAGATGTAATTCGACAGTCCCGTCTCGACATATCCCGGACTCACCGAGTTGACCCGCGCAAAGTCCCGCCACTCGCTCGCCAGGTTTTTGGCCAACTGAATACACCCAGCCTTGGCCACGTCGTAGGATGTCTGGTGCTGGGGTATCAGGGCGACGTGACCGGCGATGGACGCCGTGATGATGAAGGAGCCGCTTCCTCTTTCCTTGAAGTGAGGACCGATGGCCTTTGCGCAGTGAAAGGTCCCGTTGAGATCGGCCTGAATCACCTCGGTCCAGCCATCGACGCTGCCTTCGAGCACACCACTGTCCGTAGTCCGTCCTGCGTTGGCGATGAAGACGTCAATGTGCCCGAAGTCCTGGAGGATACTCCCTACAGCCATCTGAACCGACTCCCAGCTGCTGATGTCGCACTTGTACGCCTTTGCCACGACGCCATATTCTTCGGATAGGTGCTTTGCGTTTTCATCAGCTCCGGCAGATCGGGAGTGGAACGTGAGAGCGATATCGGCGCCCATCTCGGCACATCCTCTCGCGGCCTCGAGGCCGATTCCTAGAGGACCCGATGCTCCAGTGACGACGACGACTTTGCCTTTGAGGCTGAAAAGGTCGAGGAGCCTTTCTTGATGCGGGGCGAGAATAGGCATCGCGGGTGAGGAGTGTCGGGTTGAGGCTGGAGGGTGCAATCGAGACGTTCAAGCCACGACGACAAGATGTGTGAATAAACTCGAAGATAATGATGTTTTCTATTCATTCGAAACATGAATCTAGACATAACCTCAAATGGTGACACGCCACGTTTGCGTGCATATCGGCATAATTCCCCCTTTTAGAAGCATTAGGCAGACAAACGACGCGAGCCTCGGGTCAATGTCTGGCGAAGTCAAGAAGTATGGAGAAAGACATCACCTGGCATTCAAAAATGCTGATTCATTGCCCCGGTCTAGAATTCCCCCTCAAGGTCCAGGATGGCAGTCTGGCAGGCATCGACCTTGGCAGTGGTGTTACCCAAGTCTCCCCACGTTGGCACCTCACAGGAAGACGTTAAGCATGTTTATGTCCCAGTGCAAATCTCGACCTCCTCGTAAATACCCAATACCCCGGATCCTCGCTTTGCAGGAAACCGGTTATTGGCTCCTTCGAATGGGGACCGAGAAACTCTTCACATCATCCGCATGAACATGCCACAAAGAACCCCCAACCCCAAAGCCCAGGATACTTCTCGAGTCGAGGGTTACATGGCGTCCAGTGTCTCGAAATCCCCTCATCAAGAACCCGCCAGCAGGGCATCTCGTAGAAGCTTGGGGCCCCGCATGCCACCTCCGCACCCCGTGGCAGGTTTTCGGCGTCGATCGTGGTTGGTTTGGGAGCGAGCGGGAGGGAAACGCAGAGTTAAATCCGGATCACCTCCGAGGCCATCATCAGGCGTTCACCATGGGTATTCGTACCCGGGAACGACTGACTTGGATGAAACGTCGGAAGTGAAGACGAGGAAGAGGATGTTCGCCAAGGGCGGTATTGAGTATTTATTGATCAATGTGACCCTTCTTGCATGATGTTGGTGGCTGCATATCCTGCATCTGGTGTATTCCGGTTCTGCCCCCTTTACATTGATCTTACCAACTCGAGCATCACGAACTTTGTAGACCACGGCGTTTTTGACACAACAGAATGGCGGCTTCTGAAACAAAGAAGCCGTATTTTGGGCTGGTAGGAGGGTGGCTGACCTTCTGGATCACGGTAAGACAACTCCTGAGTTACCCTCCGAAAGGCTTCTGATTTGATGGTAGTTTGCATGCGCAACCGACATGACGCTCTTTGGTTACGATCAAGGAGTATTCAGTAAGTCTGAAATTCCAAGCCTCTCATATTGACCTCGGACTGATGGTATTCTAGGTGGCGTGGTTGTTACCGACAAATTCCTTATTCTTCATGATTTGGTTGGACCATCGAGGACAAAGGTCCTGTCGACGCTGACGGCCATATATGATGTTGGTTGTTTCTTTGGTGCTATTCTAGCCTTCACTTTTGGTGAAAGAACTGGACGGAAATGGGCCATTATCATCGGGACATTAATCATGTCCGTCGGGACCTTGATCCAAACCACCTCCTTCAGCATTATAAATATCTTA
>JAMQMW010000150.1:0-48821 GCA_024115155.1 Thelonectria blattea
AACAACTCCAAGGGTGGATAAAAACGAAGTTCAAGAGAGAACCAAATTAAGACCTATCAATCTTCCCCCTTCTGATCGCCCCTTTCTTCCTTTATTACGGTCGTCCTCGTCCCTAAAAAGATAGCCGCCTCTGCAGCCGACGCCCCTGACCCTGTTTCCCGGTCCAGTAGTCGGGTACATCTACCTCCGCCTCGGCTGCTCTCCCCCGGCTTCCCCCCGAATCCTCCTCGCCGGTTTTCCAGCGAGATCGCGGTGCTTCCGGGAATCCAGGCCTTCGTAGGTTGGGGCCTGTGACACCAATAGCCCGTGCCGCCAAACTTGATTCTCCACGAGTCTCTCCACCCTGATAGGTATCGGGTAGTTTTCTTTCTTGTTGATTAACTGCATCGTAATGGCCCTTCTCCGGACCGTCGCGTGGCTCATTCTCGCTCAGCAGTTCCAGATCCGAACCCCTACACGTCAACAGCCGGAGACAAGCAAGGTCCAAGTGCATCGACATCTGGTTAGAGGTCTCATAAAAAGAAGCAAAGTCGTGTTGCATGCCGACACTGTACTTAAAGACCTTGGGGGACTTTTCGTGGATCCTGGCGGCACGTTCGTCCCACTTACGTATGATGAGCGCACTGCCGACAATAGAATGCAGCCCTTCTTCCCCAAATGGCCGCACGATAGTTGCGATGTCCGTGTTTTGGAAGTGACAGATAATGTCGTCCTCCTTGGCAGTGCCGGGTACGAGGCCAATCTGGCCTCGGTCACCGACCATCCACTTCGGGAGTATGTTTTGTCGTGTGGTGCGCAGACATTTGCAGAGACCATTGCTAGATCCAGGGCAGCTGCTAGCTGACACGGCCTTTTCGGGCGCCTTTGAAACGTTCTCGGTGCTGGTGAATGGATTTGTTGGACAACTCGAGTCCGATTGCCCACCTTTCGAACTTCCTACGCGTGCAGAACCCGCAGAGTGGCCGTCGGGATATCGTCCATGCACCTCACCCCAAACCGGTTTCTTTGTGCTGCTTTCAATCCCGAGATACGAATAGGAAAGGCGACTATCAATTGCCACGACCCTCTTTGCATCTTCTGTGAGGGACGACAGTGCATCCTTGGCAGGACCGGGAAGCTCGTCACCGGGCTCGTGCGATCGTATGCGGTGAAAGAAGGTCGAGTACAAGTCGACAAGGTCTTCTTTGGCGTTTTCTGCAGTAAACTCACTACAAAGGGCCCAGATGCGGCCGCCAATCATCGCGCCGGTGTAGAAAGTTCCGTGTTGCTAGCGCTCGTCTCCTACTGGTACGCTCGGTATCATCTTGTTCCGTGGATGAAAGAGCCCGCCCATCAATTGTTGGAGCACTTGGCTCAGTGAGACTCGCTGATCGTCGGTCACAAACTTTGGTATTGCCATCATCGTCTCGTAGAGCTCCAGGGGCGTCAGGTGGTAGTCTCCCCCCAGATGCCTGCTGCCGATCGACGAGATGCCCAGCAGCCCAAACACCTTGTCTCTCGGATCCTTGCAGCGAGAATGCTCGAAGTTGACCAATATGTCCATGAAAGGGTCATCTAGTTGATCCTTTGACGCCATGTCGAGTTTGAGGAAGAGAACCTTTGCGGCCGGTGTTCTGCCAAGCTCGAGGATGCGTTGAGGTGCATTATCCTCCGACTCTGCCGAGCCAGCGACTCTCAGCCGTTTCAGCAACTTGACGATGGTCGGCCATTCGACGTAACAGTCTCCGCACTGGATACGGAGCCGTTTCGCCAGAACCACCTCCTGAACAATCCACAGTCTCGTCCAGTAACTCAGAGACAGAAACATCTCTATATCTTGCCACTCTTTCCGTTTATGAAGTCTGAGGTCAAGGAGAGTCCTGGATGATCCATTCAGAATGGTAAGCATTATTTCGTACGGCGCGAGATCGGCGTTGAGACGCCTTGCTCGTCTAACAACACCTCGCTCTGCGTCCGTGAGGAGGACATCAAGTAAGAAGGCCATGGATGATTGGACGACACTCTGCATGGTCATTCCTACCCAACTGATGACCCTCGTGGCCGAATTGTAGATGACAGCCATCTTGGCGACTTGGGCGTTCTTTTCGTCGGTGTTGTTCTGCTGGATGCAAATGGCGTCAATCCATAAAACCCTGTCTGTCTGCGGCCGCCTCAAATGCTTCAAGGCTGCCCAGAGGTTGTCGGTGACGGCGAACTTCTCGCCGTTGAGGGTGATGTTGTACGTGGAGTCTGATGCGCGACCCCATTCGTACGAGACGGCTTCGTATGAAGGAAGCTTGCGAAATGTATGGCGTTGCAGACTGCACTAGATATCATCCTCCGACGCCCCATATCACAAAGTCACCGTGCGGAACTAATGTGGTTCCAGTGTCTTGTACGTTCCGGTGGCGCCGGAGACCTTGCTGGCGGAAGATGGCAAAGGTCGACTTGGAATGATGTTCTCCTGTAGAAGTCGCTCGAGGAGGGGATTTGAGGATGGGCTTCTTCTGTGTCGTCTCCTATGTGTATGGTTAATATGAACGGAGAGATCGCGGCTGATTCAGGGATGTTGGTGTGTCCGCACCTGTCGGTAGACGTTCAACGTTCATCAGAATAGATACTCGTGTCCAAAACCTGCTCGTCGGCTATTTGACCAAAGCGCTGAGTTGGGTCGAATCGTCTGTGCAGTGCCCATAGGTCGACCAACTCGTTCAACCGGTCAACTCGATCAGGGCCGTCTTGTGGCGCGGCATTCACGGCCATTCTCGCGATCTGAGCGGCATGCTTGATGGCCGGATCGAGGTCGTCCACAGAGCTAGTTTGCTCAGATCGCCTCGCAAGCCGGTCTTTGAGGCATTCCAAGATGGGGACTCGAACTTGGTTGTCTTGAGGTGCGACGCCTAACTCGCTCCTTGAACGTTCAATGTCCAGATTGAGATCATCTATCGAAGTAGTAAGTTCAGATAGCCTATCGATTTGGATCCCAATCTTGTTGAAGATCGTAGCTGGGGAGAGGTCGTCTTGAGGTTTAGCATCAGCAACCATCCTGGATCCAACTGGCAATTGAATCGATGGGCTTGAATGGTTTGCCGAGATGGATTTGAGATTCCTGAGGAATATAGCTCGATGTGGGTGGTTAGAATTGTTGATATCAACGACGAGGAAAACTTCGACGGCTCCAGTTGGTGAGCGTGAATGTCATGAAGGCATTATTTACCTCCAAGCCTTTATGATAGAGGAAGAAGGTCAGACTTCATCGTGCGGAGTATTAAAAATTGGGCAAAAACAGAAACAGCCTCACGGTACCTGTTGGGATCGACGTCTGCTGACGTGTGTCTACCCGATTGGGTTTCGAGGCCTCGGCTACGGATACACGGGGATGCAATGAGCCACGAGGCGCAGGGAGTTCGGTCCTCACTTTGACGGTTCTTTTTCGTCTATGTGTGTAGGTACGGCCTGTAATTAACTGGTAGGCTGTGCAAGTCTGACAGCAAGTGACGTGGTCCGGCAATTTCGGCATCTTGCTTATAATAGAGGGATGAATTCCCGGCGGATAGAACATACTATTGAACATTGGTCTGGTGCCTGGGAGGAATTTGAAGTTGGGCAGCTCAAGTTCTCAGCTTCCGAAAGAAGCGTATCCAACCGGAAAATCCAGTAGTTATAGAGGACTTAATCTCTCGGCAAATTCGCTCCGTACTTGGGCTCTAGGTACCTAATGTTGCAAAAGACAAATGTCTCTTGCAGTTGCGAAAGACCCCCAGTCCTGCGTTAATATTAATCTTCAGCTCGACTTAAGACTATAAAATTCCTAACTATACTACCTCCCGAAAGAGCCCTTTACTTCTCAGGCGGGTAAACCACAATGCGATCAAGATCAGCCCCCTTGTAGTCCTTTCCGTTGTACAAACCACCAACCCTGATTGTGTTCTTCCCCTTCTTGAGCGGCAGCAAAAGAGGAGTCGACAGAAGAATGCCCTTGTGCGTGTCCTTTTGATAAAGCGTGTGAACCGTGTCCGTGTCGCCGTTGACAACGACGCCGCTGATGCGTCGGATTTGCCAGCTTCCGCCGATACGATCCGGTGATCCTGCGGCTGTGACAGTGTTAGCATTAGCTTGTTGTTGGGGAATGGAGGTAGGACGTACGCTGGTCTCCGAATCCCATGTCGTCGATGTCTGCATGTCCAAGCGTGAGTAAATCCTCTTCGTTTTCTGCTCGGGTTGTGGTCCTTACTTTGATGGTAGAACGAGACCCATTGGTCTTTCCCCTGGCCCTGAACCTCGAAAGTCACGGTGCTGTCGTTTCCGTAAATACCAGTCGCAATCACGTTGTAGCTTCCGAAAGTCTAGCAAGTCCACCGAGTGAGCATTCCAGGTCCAGTTCAGACAGGAAAGGGAGTTGAACTTACTGCTTCTTGAAGGTAGGCATCTCCCTTGGTCTTTGCATTCTTGGCATAATACGTCTTTCCTGTGACGGCCTTCCACTCGCCGGTTTTGCTATTCGTCATTGATCAGCAACCTAGTAGTCGCGAGCAAGAAATCATGGAAGCTTACACGTTGAGGTCAAAGATGTCATGCCATAGCAGCTTGATACTGCCCTCGCTCTCGTCGATTTCCGTCGGTAGCCACACATTTCGGCTCTCCCAGAGAGAATTCAGGTCCCACTGTCCCATTGTCAATACCGCGAATGAATCAATCCTGAGAAATGAAAACGCACCTGGTCGCCCATGTACAGATGGGTCGTCTTCTTGGTTCCCTTGATTCTCCAAGAAAAGCCCGACTGGGTGCTGAAAGTACGAGTATAGGCCGGCGATACGAAGAACGGCTGAGACCACGGACCGCTCAGCGAGTCGGCACGCATGGCGACAACATCTCCCAAAGTCAGCATCGAAAAACAAGCAACAGATGAATTGTGTCTCACTGTTTGGTCGATAACCCGTCTTATGGCTCATCAGCGCAAAGTAGCTCTTCTCCGTCTGAATAATGGTCGGGGCTTCAAAGTCGTACTTGTCGAACCGAAAGACGGCTTCCTCGACGTCGGTCAGGTTATCGTTGAAGCGGCTGACGTATACGTCCCGCCCGTACACCGTGTCGCCGTTCGAGTACAGCGCATACGACTTTCCGTCCTTGTAGTCGGTGAAGGCGCCGAAGTCCTGGGACCAGTTGCCCAGCGGCGAGATGACGCCTTGGAACTCGTAGGGGCCGGCAATGTCGTCAGAGGTGGCGAAGCCTTGGAGGAGTTTGCTGTAGGTGGAATCGTCGGCATGCCACCACATCTGGATGTGTTAGTGTTGATCGGGAATTGGAAAATCACACTTACATGATATTTCCCAGTCTCCTCGCTGTAGAGGACCTTGGGACGCTGAATCACGTTGTCGGGCGAGATATACTCATGGCCCTCGATAGGTTCTCGTATAAGTTAACTCTCTGTCAAGTGTCCAAAGAACAAGACCTTACCAAGTGCAATTCCATGCGAAGTCCACGTCGCAAGGTCGTCCGAGCTGTAGACGGAAATTCCAGCCCCTTCGACTTGCTCCTGGGGCTTGTACTCTCCGAACCAATAAAACTTTCCCGTCTTCTGGTCCAGGCAGAGTCCTCCGGCGTGGGCATTGAAGATGTCACCGTCCGTGTCTCTCCATCGCGCGCCGGGGACAATCCACTTGGCGCTCGAGCAGGCGGAGAGGAGGAACAGAAGAGAATGACGAAGAGCGACCATTGTAGAGACTTGAGTTGGACTAAGGACCTGACTACATGTGGAAGAGGGTGCTGGACTTTGATTCGCGAAGGAGGTCAGTATTTAAGTAAAAACCACTCTCGTGGTACGTTATAGCATCGAATTTAACTCATCTTTTGCCTATTCTCCCCTGCATCCAACCCCCAACTCCAAAGCACCTCGAGCTCGGGTTGACATTACCGCGAGCTCTCGAGCTCCCCCGCATCATCAACAGCCGCGCCAACTTGGACGAGGAATTCTAAATTGCCAAGCATGGAGCAGTCCATCTTGACTGGTGGATTGAAGACTGATCGGCCCGTACCCCATCCCTTGTCCCTGTCTCGGGGTCGGGAGATTAACCTGAAAGGGGAGCTGCTTGAGTTTGTTGGTTGGACCCCGCATAAACAGCACGTTAGAGTCATTCCACAAAGTCGAGGGAGAATGGTTCATTGAGGGGATGCTGCAGATTAGGCCGGTAGAGGTGCTTGGATGTTCCTGATTTTCATGGCCATTTCTGGCTCGGATTCGATCTCTTGCTCCCGCTTTGAGAAGCGGCAGCCTGTGCAACTCTGTCTTTCTCGAAAATAGCTCCGGAGCCGACTCCCTTTCCGACACGCATGACGCAAAGACGTATGCATATTTGAACTCTCGGCATATTGGAATCGTCGAGCTTTCATAAAATACAATTATGTATTTAGGCCAGCCCGCACACATCTATGCAACTCCGTCTTTCCTCTTTGTTCCCAGCTCCCCTCATCCAAAGTGAGGAATCCATGCCGTCCACGCTATCTTCTCGTATACGCTCGCCGGCATATCATACAAAGAGTAAAACGTAAGAACCAATATCACCAACCGCGCAATAATATAAACCAGGTACGTCAGAAACGCGAAGCAACAAAGCGAGTTGGCAACCAGGTGCGCCTTGTTATCATCGTTGGAGTCATCCGTATCAATCACCCTATTCGCGAGCCGATACGCAAAGTACAGAGCCACAGGGGTAAACGAAGCAGAGAACGCAATTAGGGCGAAGATTCGCCATAGCATCTTGACGGCGGGCGACGGAAACTCCTAGTTCTAGGCCGCGAGGTGTATGGCCGAGAAGACTGCGCCCGTGCCGTAGAGACCGAGTGTCGGCCACAAGTCGGCGTCGCTGTCGTCTATGCTGCCCTCCAAGATGTCCAAGTTCATCAGGCCCATCTCAAAGAACTCCCGAAAAGCAATGTCGTAGGATCGACGGTTGGACACGTGCTCTCCCGCTTCCTCGATGTCGTCGGTGTCCCAGTTCGGGATGTATTGCACCCAGTCGCCGACCTTGGGAACTTTGATAAGGACGTGTCGCCTCTCGACGTCAAACGGCTTGTGCCACCAGAAGTAGTTCATGATGAGCGCGCAAAAGACGAATGCAATCGTGGCTAGCTCGAATTGGGATATGGCGAGGCCCCGGATGCCCCGGGTGATGGTTTGCACGACGAGCCAGGTGGATTGGATGATAGCAAACGCCTTGCTGATGGAGTCGGCTCGGCTGCGATCCTGGATGTCTTCCTCGGAGAGAGTTGGAACAATGCCGACTTGATCGAGGTCCTCTGGAATGGGTTAGCTCTGCTCTTGAGTCTTGTTGAAGGCTGAGGTGTCATGGAACGTCAAGACTCGACAGTCGGCGTGAGGAAAAATCAATAAAGTCACTTACCCAGTGAGTGAACTATTTGGGCACTCAATCTCACTTTGGGTCTGGGAGTAGAGTCCTTTTTTTCCACATCTTGATGATACCGTGCAGACGCAATGGCCTGGTCCCGCAGCAGAATGTAGTCATCGTCCACCGGAGGCAACTCTCTCTGCTCGCTTGGGTCTTCGAAGGTAGTCGGATCCTCGAATGGGTTGGTCTCGGTGGTTGCGGGTGCGACTAGAGCAGGATCCCCCTCTGGTATCTCGCAGAGCAGAATGCCGCCCATCCTGACATAGAAGGCGTGCGTCAGTGTAAACTGTTGCCCTCTAATCGGGGCTGCGTTGTGCGGCCTGTTCCAACTGGCCCATGGGACTCGGCCCAGTTCTTCTCGGGCCTCCCTCCACTGTCTCACGGCTTGACTGACGCCCAACTCGGGCGCGATGGCGATGACGAACATCCAGGTCACTTTCCGGGCCCATCGGCGCACCAGCGGGCGCGAGGGGACGTAGAAAATACCCCAGACTCTGTTCCATCCCGCCATGCTTTCTCGGTGTGTCGGGACGTTGAGGTGGACGCATTTCCACGAGCAGACGATGAAGATGGATAGGCAACTCCAGATGATTTCCCACGTGTCTCTTGTCGCATCGGGGGAACCCAAGTCGACCCTGTCCTCTTCGGTCGCGTTCTTCGACTGGGCGAGCGCGCCGCTTGAGAGGGCGACGAGCAGCAGAGCTGGCGATATGCTCATGATTGTCGACATTGCTTCAAGTTGCGAATACAGAATCTCGCGAGACAATTAACAAAGGTATCGGAGCTGAGCTTTAAGGCGCACCTGGTGAAACAGAACTGCATCTCGGCCCTCACTTGCCACTTCAGAGCCGGGATCAAGGGCGTGCATTGCCGCATGAGACTATCGATCTGCTGGGCCGTTTATGCTTAAAATGGCAAAATTCGGGACCACTCACACTCGAATCCGGCGTCTAGATTCTCGCGGCCGATTCTGCCTCGGGTCTAGACCTCCCCGTATCGGACTTTGGTCGCTTAGAAGTCGTCGCTCATTGGTCCTTTCTGAAGCCGCCGCCAAATCGTTCAAGCCTCCCCCTGATTTCAGAGTGCGGCAGCGTCTTGGCAATGGTGGTTCTGGGCGTTTTTTGCCTCCAATTCTGCTTCTTTTGACACAGCCGGAGGATTCCGCCTTGAATTCTGTCGGTTCCCTCTTTTAAACCCCTGGTCTTGACTCTTGACGAGCCATCACGAGAAGCGTCTTCGTATTGTGCCACCTTTGTTTCACAATATCGCGGCCACGATAATACTTGAAATGGGAGTGAGTCAGCTAAATCCCGAGACTAGTATTTTCGAGCATCTTTCAGCTGGATTGAAGCTGGAGCATCGGCACGCGTCCCTGGATTCGCGATGAGCTTGGCGAGCTTATGATATATTTATTGTTTCCCGGCTCAGTATGTAGGCTGGCTACCGCACTTTCCGCATCCGTGGGCCAGCAGTTGACACCCAAGGCGTTGACCTCATTTAGAGCAACGAGGTCGATGATGAAGATCTTGGAGAGGCCTTAGAAGTGTATCTGGGTCATGGCCAGCTGGGACCGACCAATGGTGGGAGCCTTGAAATGCGGTTGCGATTGATGTTGAGTTTGGTTTGTGAAAGCTGGTAGGAAGTGCGGCTAGCATCAAGATGAAAATACTCACCACTCGGGAGCGGTATAACACCCATAGACTACGCGGCTATTGTTGAGACACCCGATCAATAGTTAACACTTGTGTGACGAGCCCAGGGAAGGTCCAAAGGGCCCGGCCTCGGCCTAACACTAGCCCAGACCTATGAGTTCAAGAGTAACACACGCGCTCGTCGAGTTAAGAAGCAAAATAGGTACCTTGCTGTGCATGTATATATTGCGGCCGATTTCACTTATACAACGGCGGAGATCGCAGTCTATAAGTGCTGTAGCTTTTGCCAACCTCTCATCTGTTAATAATATAAATTAAATCTAGTATTACATATTTAGCGGAGAGGAATATATATATTCGGGTGTTATAACAAGGACTTCATAAAATAGTAGTCTTACTCACTTACGTACAGGTAAAAATAAGTAGAATACCCCAGTATGTACATATTTTAGTGCTTACAGCACGTGAAATAAATTCCAAAACATTGCTTTCAAAAGTGCGGCATTTATCTTCCCTTCTCATCTTGTTCCTATCCCTCTAGATATCCTTTAGTTACCTCAGCTGTTCTCCCGCCTTAACATATATGTACATACATAACGGCCAAGCTATAAACTCGCGATACACAGTGTCAACCTTCCTCACTTACCTCAAAGCGAGATTTATGATGAATATCCGCCGTCAAGTCCTAATGCCAGGCTCCGCAAGAGCAGCCGCCAACAAGGCTGGCTACTGCAAAGTATGCGCAAAGATGCTGGGCAACTCGGAGAGTATCAGAAGTCTGTGCACCCTGCCCGGTTACCGCCATCTCAACAAGGAGGAGTGTAAAAGAAGCGCAGAACGAGGATGCCCGCTGTGCGAAATCATATTGTGCGGCGGGTGGGAAGCGGAGCGTTTCCGTCCGATTGCCTTCCCGACTCCGCCTGAGGTGATTGAACGGATAAAGGAAACAGAAGCCCGGCCACTTTACTTCCTTTCGAGGAGGGCTAACAGCCGATGGAAACCACCGAACCTTGATCCCACTGCTGAGGCCTCGTGGAAAGGCAGGATCAGCAAGGGCTACGGCGACATGGAATGGTTGGATGGTGCGGTTCTTTCGCATAAAACAAACCCACCACGAACATCCCGGGATCATTATATCTCTTTGATGATGATGGTATCACAAGGTGAGCCTTTTATTCTTCTTATGGGGGATAATGCTCATGCCAGCTAATACGGGATTAGACGACCCTGCGAGCGCATACTTCCCGGAACGAACTATTTGCGACAGCTTTCTCGACGATCAAGTCATGGACCGCGCGGCCAAGTACCTATCAGATTGCATTGAAGGACGCCACGAGAACTGCTTATATCTCGGAGAGCCCCTCCTTCCTACGAGAGTTATCGACGTCTTGCCTGACCTTGGGTCATCATCCATCATCCGTCTTCGGGCGACATCAACCTCCGATAGGGGGAAATACGTGGCCCTGAGCTACAGCTGGGGAGGGCCTCAGCCCCTTACTGCGACAAAAAGCAGCATCTCGAAGCTCATGTCCGGGGTCGAAGTCACTTCACTTCCGCAGACCCTCCAAGATGCCGTCCATGTCACGCGGCGTCTTGGTATTCGATACTTATGGATTGATGCCCTTTGCATTATTCAAGACAGCGAAGAGGACAAACTAGCAGAGATTGAAAAAATGGGTGCCATTTACCGGAACTCCGTGGTGACCATCGCGGCGTCCTACTCCCGGACGGCCTCAGATGGCTTCCTCAAGGCATGTACAGACCATAGGGAGGTACAGTCCTGTACTATACCTGTCCACCTTCCAGGGCCAGCTCGCACTGGCAACGTGGTCCTGGCGGTTGAATGGGAGCAGTGGCAGAGCGTGTTCCCAGAACCTCTTCGAACCCGCGGCTGGGCCTTCCAGGAGGCCATCCTCTCGCAGCGCCTCCTGATTTTCTCCAAATACGACGTGCGATGTCACTGTCGGTCCGAACACGGAATATCCCTGAACCTCGGCAGCCTCACTCGATACTACGAGCCGACACTGTATAACCTTGGCACGCGGCATTTCGAAGAGCTCGAGCCTCAGCGCAAGATACAAGGGGACCATTGGATGCAGCCGTGGTTCGTCATGGAGATGTGGGAGACGATGGTCAGGGACTTCACGCTGAGGGCGTTGACGGTGCTGGACGACCGGCCTCGTGCTGTGCAAGGAATTGCAAACGAGCTCCTGCAATCTCCTCACTTGTCCAAACATATGGACAAGACATATTTTGCCGGCACTTGGATCGCTTGCCTTCCAGACCAACTACTATGGAGCCGGTTCCTTCATCCGGTTCTATCACCAGACGATTACGGCTCCAACACGGAGTCCCCGAATCTAACAAGGTCTCCTAGGGGACCTACCTGGTCCTGGGTGAGTCTCGACTGCCCAATATGGTTCAAGCTGGCCAACTCTGAGCAAAGATACAATGGGTTCTCGGTTGTAAAGGCTCCTTCGTCAGAAGAGCCAGTACTCGAGGTCGAGTGTGACGTGCTCTGCCGCAATGAGGAGGAATTTGCCGATGATAGGTCGAAGAGCAGGGGCGTGCGGATCAGTATGGATCTCGACGTCGAAGAAGTTGATTTGCAGTGCACATGCTTTCACTATTTGATGCTTGCGAAGGAGGTTCGGTCAGACCGTTCTCGGGCTGATGACCCGCCCATGTTGCTGCACGTTACAGGTATCGTCACGTTTGAGTGTACTGAGGGCTATTTCAAACGGCTGGGCCATTTTCGATGGGATGTCTTGAAACCAGCCTCTGAGGAGTTTGTCTTTGGGCAAAGGAGGAGAGTCAAACTGCTGTGATGCTAGGTTACAATTGAATTGATATGGTCAACACATATGCTGCCGCCGGCTTTCAATAGCCATTGAAGATGAAGATTCAAGTCATCCAGATGACTCTCCCACTCGCGATGAAGACGAGAATATCCGAACACCAACTCACATCGTGCAACTCGAATGGTATCCCGATTAGTTCCCTTGCATCCGAAGTGGTGTATCGGCACATCGACCCGACATTGAAAGGTGGGGGAATGGCGCCAATGGCATCAACTGCAATTGATCACGAGAAACATTCATCCCAATGCATCTTGCAACCTTCATCACGTCCCGAGAATAAGCGTCCCGTCAAGTTCGAAAGCGACCCGTCACTTCCCATCTCCAACCAACGGCAACGTTCGAATCCCATGTCGTGACGGGTAACTTCCTCCTTGCAGGCCGCTTATCGCCCCAAACTGACTCAAGATGGGGCACGTCTGCCACCCCGAAGACGAGAAAACGCACACAGTTATCGAACAGTGGGAAAGGCCTTACTCGATCCGGCTATGGTTGGCCTCGAGGGATGGGGTCGACATGTTTGGGGAGAAGCATCTCGACTCCCCCACCCCCACTATTGTGCTGCGAGATGCGTCGTTCAGACGAGGCGAATGGGTGGCTAGCGCTCATCTGCGAGATAAGACAGGAAGAGGTACCGGTCACTCACGGGAATTGGAGGCTTTGGGCTGGACGTCTGCCGTGCTCGGCAAGAGCAGTCTGGAAGCCTTCTACGGTCGACACTATATCAGTCCCAAGGGATAGAACTTACCGGCTGTTCTGTGCTGAGAGCGCCACCACCAAGAGTCCAAGACGTACACAGTGAGACTACCAACCACAGCCTTAGAATTACAAAGAACCTTGAACTATCCCCTCGTACCTTGACTACCATCCATCCAACATGTGGCGCTTCCTCGGCATCGGCGCATCCGAAGACTCCTCGGCCAAGCCCCCCGCCGCCCGAGGCATCCCAGCATCTTGGTACCGCTCCAAGGAACTCTTCCAGCTCGAGAGACGCGCCATCTTCTCCAAGAAATGGATCCTCGTCACACACACGCTGCGTCTCAAGCAGCCCGGCGACTTCCTCTCCTTCTCATACGCCGAATTCCCCTTCTTCCTGGTGCGCGACAAGGAAGGCCGCGTCAACGGCTTTCACAACGTGTGTCGCCACCGCGCATATCCCATCGTCGAGTGTCGCTCCGGAGAGGCCAAGATCCTGAGTTGCAAGTACCACGGCTGGTCGTACGGCTTCAAGGGCAACCTGGCCAAGGCGCCGCGGTTCGACACGGTTCCTGGGTTTGACAAGGGGCAGCACGGCTTGTTGCCGGTGAATGTCCACGTTGACAAGGCGGGTTTCGTGTGGGTGAACCTGCAGGCCGGGGAGCCGGAGGTCAAGTGGGAGGACGACTTTGGCGGCATGGAGGATAAGCCGCGCATGAAGCAGTTTGACTTTGCTGGCGGCTACTCGTTCGATCACATGTGGGATATGGACCTCGACGCCAACTGGAAGTCGGTCATGGAGAACTACAACGAGTGCTATCACTGCCCGACGTCTCATCCGCTGATTGCGGGGGTTTCGGATCTGTCAAAGTACAAGGTCGAGCCGAGCAAGGCGTGCTTGGAGCACGAGATTATCAACAAGAAGCCGGCCGACGAGGAAGACCAGTTCCGACGGTCCATTACGTTTGCGTTTCCTTGTACTTCGGTCACGGTTACGTGAGTGCAGCCTTGCTTCGCTTGTGGTTCTTGTCCGCTGACCAGTTCAAATAGGAAAAACTTCTTCTACATCCAGCGCATGATTCCAATCAGCGCCAACAAGACCAAGATTGAGAACGAAATCTATCGTCACAAGATAGCAACGGACGAGGAGTTTTCTGCTATCAACGCATTCTATAAGCAAGTCTTGGAAGAGGACAAGCATCTATGTAACGAGGCGCAGATCAACCTCAACGCGGGAGTCTTTGTCAACGGCGAGCTGCACCCGGAGAAAGAAAAGGTAAACACGGCGAATTATCCTGTGATGGAATTTCTTGGCTAACACTTGTCCAAGGGCCCAATCCACTTCCAAAACGCGGTGAGGGAACAGGTCATGAAGCACCGGGAGAAGGAGCTGGAGCAGGGCGGAAGGGAGATTTGGCCGGCGACGCCCAAGATTGAGGGGGAGATGAAGACGGGGAAGTTGAGCGAGGAGGAAATGTTTTGCTCCGAGCTGGAAGCATCGAGCTGCCGCGCGAGAGAGGAACTTGCCTGGTAAGAAGGTGGCGCTGTGCTTAGGGCTTGAGGCTTAGAGGGGAGGTTGTTCAAGTTGTGTCGAATTCGGCGGATTCACGGGTTTCCCCTCTAATTCAATAGAATGGCCGTCCTTGTCCACTCACTGCCAGTTGAAGACCTACGGCACATTTAGACTGTATTGCCCCGTATTGTGGGATCGTTTGTCAGGCTCAGGTCAGACCTGGGCCAGGATCCCAGGCAAACCCAGTCGAGCGTTCTTCCAGACAGACGTCTATGGGGCATTGAGGGGTTTTGAGGGGCTCGAGCGATGAATGCGGAGTTGGAATTGGTCTCGACCCTGTGGTTGCGGACGGAGATTGATCTTGATTATAAGGGTCAAGTATAATGTCTCGCAAGTAGAGTCAAGCAATGCAAACCAATCGAGGCAGGTCGAAGTATCAAGTTCGAATACCCGTGTTACTTGTACACTACCTACCTACGTAGCTAGTATCGTCCTCTGGAGTGTTGAAAAGCTGCATGATATCACGCTGTGCTATGTAGGTAAGTTACCCAACGAGTTATATGCGACACTATGGTACCCTAATCATCTTCCAGAGTAACTAGAGCCCCCTTGAACAAAAGAAACCCCCCCATGAGAGATAAGCAGCCGGGCAGTCTTCATCTTGCCATTCCACCTGGCATACCAGAGCGCTGTCCTGCCCCGATCGTCCACTAGATTGACCGAAGCCCCGCGGGAGAGAAGAAGCCTAGCAGTTATCTTCATGCCATGCTGTGCGGCATATGAGAGCGCTGTCCTGCCCACTCTGTCCTTCCGATCGACCGAAGCTCCGCTGGAGATAAGAAGCCAAACAGTCATCATCCTGCCATACTGCGCGGCATATGAGAGTGCTGTCCTGCCCTGAAAGTCCCGTGCATTTATTACGCGGTGTGAGGCGCGTAGTGAGAGAAGTGTGACAGACGCGTGAGTCCTAGCCATGAAAAGGGGTGTTTGACCGTTGTTGTCTCTCACATTCACACTGGCCCCGTACTCGATTAGAGTATTAGCAACCCCGATTCGAGAACGACGCACTGCGGTGTAGAGAGGAGTCTGCCCAGCGTGGTCCTGCGAGTCAACACACCAGCCTTTTCTCAGGAGCCAAGTCGCAATCTCTTCACTCTTTACATCATGTAAAAGTGTACCTCCCGAGTCATCACGAACATAGGGAGTGACTCCCCGCTCGACGAGATGCTCCAAGATAGACATGGGTCCCGCTCCTTCGGGGATTCGGCCTGGTGGCATCCCACTCGCGACTTGGAGAAGTCGACTTAGGTTGAGGTTGGGAATATCCGGGCATCTCAAGGCGTGGGCAAACAGGTAGAAACATTGTTTCACCTGTTCCTTCACGTTCCCCGAGTTAGCCCAGCACTTCAGTGCGCCAACGCCGTACCGCTGGCAATATTCCTTATTCGCGGCGTCTTGGCTGAGGAGCTCAGTGAAGAAATCCGTCGCTGGCGGTGTCGAAGTCTTGACGCTGGAAATGAAGAAATCCCACACACACAAGTCTGGTATCTTCGATGTCATGAAACCCCTCATAACGGCCGACTTGAGATCGTCGTCCTCATCCATGATGGACCAGCGCGATTGAACAATCGAGGTCAATCGGGCAGTAGAAAGGAATGTAGGGCCTGATAAAACGGTTGGTTTCCACATGCTCTCGATCAGATTCTTCGTGCCGCTGCAAGTTGATGAGAACTCTTGTTCATCAACGGGTTTTGATTTGCCAATTTGGGATAAAACGAACCTTCGATCAAGATGGCACATATAGGGATCCGCGCCCTGCTCGAGGAGGAACAAGATTATGTCCTCATTCCACCAGTATGTTCGTGTAAGGGCCCCCTTTGGAAGACAAGGTTAGTTATAAGGGAGTTAGGGGTACTCGTCTTCGTGAAACGGACCTCGAGCAACGACCGACCATTCTCGTCGTAATCGAAGGGGCTCGCTTGCCGAGCGCTAAATAGAGCTTTTAGGTATTTGAGATTGCCGAGATTGACGGCGGAGAAAGCCGGCGAGTGCGATGAAACAATCGCGATCTGACGAAGGTACCGAGAAACCTGAGGAGCGTGGTTCTCGTACTGCTCGCTCTCAATTAATCCAACAATGCCGGTTTGTTGTTTAGTCAAGTCGCGCAAGCAAATGCTGACAAAACGATACCTCTGCACCTTACGACCGTAGTTGTCCATTGCTTCGGTATGTTCGACCACAAAGAAACCCTCGGTATCCTCGAGCTTGATCGAGGACCATTGAAGCGGTACCGTTGCGAAAGAGCACCGAGGATTGAAGTAAGTTTTGTACGGCCCCCTAAATACCTGCGGTGGAAGGTTGCAGGCTCCCGCAGAGCGATATGCGAATCGCCTCACCTTCTGCATCTCGGAGCTGAACCATTCGAGGTTGGAACTCGAGATGGTCTGGGTGCCTGTTCTCGCGACAGCCTCTATGCTGCGGCTGAGCTGTGTGCTGATGAACCTGAGCGGCGCAATGGCATTCTCGAGACTGTACCCTTCGACCATGATGTTGCAATCTTCAGACTCGACAAATGTTATCTCGGCAAGCTTGGACGACATGTCGCGAACCGAACCCTCGATTTGGGAAAGTGATTGAATGGTAGACTCGTGGGTGTTGTCGATCTGCCGGCCGACGCTCGCCAGGGCTTCTGAGTTCTGAACCGCCGCATGTTGAACGAGTTGCACCTCTTGAGAAATAACCTCCGTGCGTGATCTCACATCCTCGACGGTACTCTGAGTTGTCGCTTGGTTGCAGTGCGTCGTTGCGTGGCAGCCTCGGAGCGTGACAAGGTCGTTACTACCGCGCAGGTCGTTAGACGGGGAGAAGTGGGGGAAATATGAGGAATTACCCAGTAACGCTTTGAAGGTGAAATGTCAAGACTTGGACATACTTGAGGAGAATATCCGTCGACTTCTGGACCTCTTCCTCTTGCCGTACGGCAAAATTGAACTTCCGAACGACCGTTGAGCCCGAGTTGATACCCTGAACGACCTTGACAAGCTTCTCAATCTCTTTGTAGCAACTTGTCAGAACCTGCTTGATCTCATGCGACACGGTTCTCCCGTCGTCGTGGGCGAAATGGGATTGTTCGTAGGTGGCCGCCCAATCCGAGCAGGCCTTGATAGATTGACGGAGGGTTTGGAGCATCTGCAAAATGCCGGCTGCTGTTTTGTTGGCTGAAGTGGCTCGACAAATGATGTCGTAGAGGATATCGGCGGATCGGAGGATTACGTCGGCAAGACCAATGACGCTGAATGCGTTGGCGGCGAGGGAAAGGGCGTCGACACTCATCGTAGTGTGGGAGGGGGATGCATAGCTGGTTCCTCGAGCGTCGTCGTATCAGTGGCAGGCAAACCGTGATGGAGAAACGGGTCGTTGAGTAGCAGTTACAGACGTCGCTTGAGGGCCGGCTGATGGTCAGGTCTCTTGGGTCATCGTGCAGGAGAGCACTGCGGGCGTGGGATATGAAGCGCAGAACTGCATTCTCTGCTTCCTCTTGAGTCTTGACCTGGGGATGCGGGCCGTGCGGCTTACAAGGTCATCACATGAGCACCCGCGGCACAGATTCTGCCTGATTGCGATAACGGCAAGCCGCAGGGTGTGGCTTTGCTCCAGGATATTCGCTGGGCGGATTGAAGTCCAGGGAGGCTTATACGGATACTTGGGGGCCAAAAGAACCCCTGACGGGTAGTGGCCGATTTTGAAGGCCCCCATGGAAGTAGACTCCTTGGGCTTGAAAGAACAAGTCAACACATCCAAATCTGAGCCACTGTCCAATGAAAGCCGACCACGCCACTGCTACCGAGACGAGTTGTTGTATTTATGTACTTTACTCGAGCAAGTACTGAGAGTTGAGCAGCGACTGAGCGAACCAACTGGTGCAATTGGTTGACTGATCCCTGCCTGAGTTGGCAGTTGGGTCAAGAAGGGAGATGCTCATGAATTAAGCTGCAGCGGCAGGCGGCATTGTGCGCATTGCACCGCCTCGCCATTGACATTAGGTACAGTACGTAACTAAACTACCCCGATCTCCGAACCAGAGAAGCAGAAGCCTCGCAGTCAATGAGGTATTAATGCACAGACGACATCCCTACCTATTCATATGTACGGTAGGTAGGCTCCGAGTCTTCAGCTTGAACCATCCAAGAATGGACCCTTAACCTCGAAACATGGAGGTCAATTTCCCGTCGCCCTATACTTGCTGTATGTCTAGACTTGCTCGTATGGGGGATAAGAATATAAAATGGCTTCTGGTATTTTGGACGATTATCGGGAGGATTTTCTTCCAGACAGAGCATGCATTTAATCAGCGTACTTTCCTCGAGAGTTCTTGGATCTCAATTGAACATGAGACAGACCGAGTCACTGGATACCTACTGGTATATCATAAGTGCCATGTGAAATCACATCTAGAAAACTCCCTTCCCAGCATTATCATCTATATCGTAACTTCATATATACATCTCCTACATCAACTTCAATCCTCATATTCATCATACTGATTAATCAAGCGCTGCGGCACCAGCCCCCTCAACACCACAACACCAGAATGCACTATCCCCCAACGGACCTTTGTCAACGCATCCGCCATGATCCAAACCAGGCCATTCGTCCGCCTCTTCTCCCACGCGAGCACCGAATCCTTCCGCTTGACGCTCTCCGACATGCTCGCCAACAACCCCTTCATCTCGGCGTGAGGATCCCACACCATGTCATCTTCGTCATCTTCAAAGCCAGCACCACCATCCTCGTTGTCGTCTTCCTCGGCACCTCGACGGCCACGTGAAGGACGTGCGTGGTGGTAGGCCCAGCACGTAAGCGTCACCAGGTAGAGACACCACGGCACGTGGAAGAGGTTCATGGCGTCTGACTCGATTAGCGTGGCCATGGACTCGCGCAGCATTCGAGCCGCGTGCCAGGCGGCTGTCGAGGCGGACTGGTTGGAGAGCCCGTGTTCTCCTGATTTTGCCTCGGATTCTTTTGCAGCCGGAGGAGACGCCGTGGACTGGGATGCCCAGCGCTTGACGACTTGGGCAGAGCGCAGATAATCCTTCTGCTGCACCGGCCGTCCGAGAATGTGTCGAGCTCCCGCGTAGATCTGGACATCCAAAAACTCCATGTTCAACAGCACCTGCGCCGAATGATAGACGGCCTTGTAAGCAGCCGCAAACGCCATAAACTCGTTACGCTGCGTTTCTTCGTCATCTTGGGGACTACCGCCGCTCATCTGCTGCCCCTGCGGCCCTCTCTGGAACCTCGCGATGGCAGCAATGCAGTACGCATCGAAGTCGACCTTCCAGACGTGATACGCCTTGCTGAGCAGTTTACGCCACGAAGAATCCCTTCCCCCGCCGGCGTTCCCGTCCGAGACGACGCCGAGGGACGTCTGGTCTCGGCGCTGCATGTCCCAGGCAATGGACATGAGCCCGTGGAGGATGAGGATGCGGGAAAGAGCGCCGAGACCCGTGGGACGCGGCACGTTGGACGTCAGGTAGGACTTGAGCGTCGGGAGGTAGAGGGTTCTGTGGTCTGTCGAGAGCGTGGATCGCCACGCGGAGACCCAGGATGTGGCGTCTCGGGCTTCCCAGATGCTTTGGCTGCATGGGAGTTCGAGACGTAGCTCGAAGGAGGACATGCAGAGGCTCTGGCAGAATAGGACCGCGTGCTGGGTGTCCCACATGAAGCATAAGAGAGCGAGTCTATACTTGTCAGTGATGCCACGGTGAAGTCCTGCTTTTGAGGCGTACCTTTTCTTCGATTCCGCTTCCGCCCAGCGCCTCCAAGCGCGCTCCAGACGCTCCATATTATCCTCGCCGGACCCCGGCGGCGGACCGGCCGGTCGGATAGACTGGCAGTCGGACCTTCGA
Organism: Thelonectria blattea; assembly: GCA_024115155.1. Lineage (NCBI taxonomy): Eukaryota > Fungi > Ascomycota > Sordariomycetes > Hypocreales > Nectriaceae > Thelonectria > Thelonectria blattea. The sequence continues at coordinate 20,014 of JAMQMW010000150.1, forward strand.
ATGAGATTAATAAGAAGCCCGTGAAAGAGGTGGCTCATGTCGTGCTGCTTTTGACCCGCCCTCGACTTGCCAAAGCACTCGACTAGTAGGATGCACTGCAGGGTCCACAGCTCCGGGCGCGGCGAGAAGCCGGCGTGGGCAAAGATGCTCGGGCGGATGACGTCGTGGATGCACACGGCCAGCTGGTGGGCGTCCTTGCTGGAGTAGGTAGCGCCGAGGAGGAGCACGGAAAGGAGGAGGAGGGGTTCGTCGTGGTGGATGTTAAAGGTGGCGAGGTGGATTAGGGGGTAGGCCGTGTTGAAGTGGGTGAAGAATAGCTCTTGGTACGACTGGAGGGAGGGCACGGAGAGGAGGGGGTGGTCTCGGATGGTGTGTCTTTGATCTGGGAGGGTGGGATTGGCAGAGGTTATGATCTTGAGGAGGCGTTCTCTCTGCACCTCTGTGATTTCAGGAAGCGGCAGAGGCCGTCGAAGAGTTGACAGCGGTCGTTCAAACTCAATGGGGACGGCATGAGCGCCTGGAGTCCAGTTCTTCTGGGCTCCCGCCGCCGGATCAGCCATGTTCCTTCTTGGTCTCCTCTCCGAGTAGGCTTCTAGTGTAGTTGGTACAATCTTATTGGCCAGCGACCTCGGCGTCTGGGCTTGTGTGTTTGCGTCAACGAAGACGTGCGACTGAAGTTTTGGATCCTGCTTCTCCGTATCAGACCAGGCCTGCGAGCTCGAAGCGCCCATGGACTCGGGAGTAACAGCAAAGGTAGCTTGCTGCTGGGTCATGCCCATGCCCTGCTCAAACAAGTTCGGAGACTGGTTCGCCGGCAGGGCAACGTCGAATGTATTGGCGGGAGACTTTTCCGCGTTGAACAACCAGTTGTAGTCCAGGGCGGTCGTGTAGGGCATGTTGAAGGAGCTGGCCGTGTCGGGCTGGAAGATGCTATCGTACTGGCCCTGCTCGGCGGTCGTGCCGAGGGCTTCGTCCAGTACTCTCGAGTGCAACAGGTCGGTCCAGGACTGGGCGTAGGTGAGGTTGGGGTCTTCTTGTTGATTCGGCGCAATGGCCTCGAGCATGGGCGACGTGTTGCTGAACTCTGCCGAGCTCGCGATGGAGCTGCTGTTTTGCACCGGGCGAATGTCGAGAACGAGCGAAGCGTCTGCTTCTTGGCCAAACGACAAGTCGACCAAGGGGCCCGACTCGGCCGGCTCAGGCTCTGGCGACGGCTCCTGCTGGGCTTCGGGCTGGCTTCGCTCGGAAGACGCCCTGCTCCTGTTCACTCCGTTGGGACAAGGCCGCTTCTCGACGAGGGAGCCGTCCAGGGCTCTCCAGGATCGCTTTCTAGTATCTAGAACGCCGCAGCCGGGTCCTCCTGCTTCCAGATCCTTTTGACGGTGACGGTCCATATGCCGCTCTACAGCACCGGGTCAGACCATTGTCGCTTTTCACGTGGGGGGAAAGAGTTTGCATACTCAAAAGATCGGGCCTCTTGAAGTGAGCGCGGCACAGGGAGCAGGTCGAGCCGCCCGGATTATGGTTGAGGGCATGGCGATGCAGGTGTTCGGCGCGGGTGAAGCGTTTGGCGCAGCCCTGATGGGTGCATGCGAATGACTTCTCACCGACAGTCGTCATTATGACTAGGGGGGGCTCTTTCTCAGTGATCAAAGCGTTTGTTGACTTTTCTCATCATCCACTTCTGCCAATATCAAGTATCATGAGATTATAGTGTTTGGGTCTGGCATCTGCCAAGGAGCGAGTGAAGTTTGAGAATGGGGGTAGAGAGGTGAGCCAGGTATAACGTCGAGTGGAGGGAAGTTACAGAGGGAAGACCGAGTCAAGAATGCTGGACGCTACCCTGAGCCGAGAGTGGGGGAGGTGATACAGAGGGGTAAGTGACGAAGCACCGGGAAACATGTTCCGGACGATAAGACAAGGAGGACTCTCCGTACAGTATTGCATGATGTAGCTGTCTCGGTGAGTACCCTATTGCATCAATGGAAGACGGTTTACTGCCGTGAACTTGGCCAATGGGTTTGACAGGCAAAGACGCAAAGACAGGGCCAATTCGCCGTCATGGCAAGCACGAACCACTATCTACAGTACCGTAACGACCGGCAGGAAACGAACCAGTTCCAGGCAATGATACAGGCATCTACGCACAATCGTAGCATTCCCAGATGACCTGCCCCCTAAAGCATAGCACCATCTTCCCCAATTCACATCAACCCTTATCATTCCCCCACTCTCGATGATGCCGCATTTCTCCACCGCTCCCACTCTCCGATAAGCATCTGCCGGCCGAGACGCCCAAGAGTGGGTGTGCATTCGTTTCCCTCGTCTCGCAAGTGGAGTGCAGAACAAGGAACACAGCAAGGAACAGACAAGGAAGCCGTCGTATCGAGTTCCGCCCGGGTTCCCCGGAATCAGCGGTCCAAGGATGTCTTATCTGCCCAGCACAGGGAGGTCACTTCCTCGTGACTGTGAGTGCCGAGCGTGGATTCTCCATCCGGAGGTTGCACACGGCTTCTGAAGGCACAAACTGAAGACTTCACTCGGGAGTCGGGAGTTGATGGTCCCCGCCATCGTCGTGTTCGATGATGCTGTAATCGGGAGCACTTTGTACGCTTCCACTTCCGCTCCATCTATGCTCCATTTATGGCGACCGTTTGGGTTAATGTACGCTTCCAGCGAATGGCTACAGATGGCAGTATATCTTGCGGGCCCTGGTGTTGCCGTCTTGGTAGAGACGGACGATTACCAGTGACACTCACAAGCCGACTTTTAAATATTGGCACTGTGTTTGGCTGAAGGCGTCTTGCTTTAGAATCATCTTGACTTTGTGAGTCTACAGTCGCTATTCCAACCGGTCACCGGGATATCTGCCCGGCAACAAAAGAAACATGGCCGAGTCGAGCAATTATACCGTCCAGCAGAAGATGCATCGAGATGCTTCCAGCAGACTAGATGTAAGCACCCCCCGCCCCCCTTAAGCAAAAACACTTGCTCACATATCCAGGTCATCATTGTTGGCGCTGGCCTGGGCGGCCTCGGAGCAGCCATTTCAGTTCTCCTCGCCGGCCACGACGTGACAGTCCTAGAAGCAGCATCCAGCATCGGCGAAGTCGGCGCCGGTATCCAGGTCCTCCCCAACGCCGCCCGAGTGCTCTTCTCCTGGGGCCTCAAGGACAAGCTCGAGCCTTATGCCACAAAGCCCCAGAAATGCAACTTCATCGGCTGGAGGGGCAACTTCCTCTCTGACATGGACTACCACGGGTACGCTGCTGCCACGGGAGGATTCCCCTTTTGGGACTTCCATCGCGCAAACTTGCACAAGTGCCTCCTCGATCGCGCTGTCGAGCTGGGCGCGAAGCTCGTCACGAGTGCAAAGGTGGAGGACTACAAGGTGTCGCCCGACGGCTCTTCGACGACGGTGTATCTCGCAGATGGCAGGACCATGACGACGGACCTGCTGGTCGGCGCCGACGGCATCAACTCCAACCTGCGAGAAGTCTTCCTCGGCAAATCAGACCCCCCCGAACTGACCGGAGACCTCGCCTACCGCCTCCTGCTCAACACGTCCGACATGCTCAAGGACCCGGAGCTCGCGCCGTTCGTCAAGAACCCCCAGGTCAACTACTGGGTCGGCCCGGACAAGCACGCCGTCAACTACGTGCTCAAGGGCGGCGAGCTCTTCAACATGGTCCTCCTAGTGCCCGACGACATGCCGCTCGACGGCGGCAACACTTTGCAGGGCGACATCAGCGAGATGCGCGCACACTTTGAAGGCTGGGACCCCAAGATCCGCAAGATGGTGGCCATGTGCGACTCGGTCCTCAAGTGGCGCCTGTGCATCCGGCCGGGCCTCGAGCCGACCTGGTCTGATGCTTCAGGTGCTTTCACCATGCTCGGAGACGCCGTGCACGCGACGCTGCCTTACCTTGCGAGCGGAGCGGGCATGGCTCTCGAGGACGGCGGTGTTTTGGGGTTGTGTCTGGCGAGGTTGGAGGATAAGTCGCCTGCGTCGAAGCAGAAGGCGTTGCGGGTGTACGAGGCGTGTCGGAGGGAGAGGACGGAGCATGTGGTGAGGAGGGGGACGTATAACCAGTGGATTTACCACTTGGCTGACGGGCCGGAGCAGGAGGAGCGGGATGGGAAGTTTAAGGTGTACGGCGCAAAGGACGAGAGGTGGCTGAGCGGGGAGTCTCCTGTTTTGCCGTATTCGCCCGAGACAGGGGAGGATCCGTTTCCTTGGAGGTATCATGGTGTAGGTAGGTGGTTGTTGACGTATGATATGTGGAAGGATGTGGATGCCAGATGGGGGGCGGATGTCGACTTGGGTGCACCAGCTCGAGCGAGTCTATAGGGTTGTAGATGATGTATGCGAATAATTATAGAGGTTTGCCATGGTCTGCACATCTGATTCTCACATTGGCGAAAGTTGCCTGTTTTCTAGTCCTACTACAATTTAACTAAGATCAGTTGTAAGGTTCAATGTTCCCAGTCTCACAAGTCTAGTCTTGAGACGTGCAGCCAGTCAAGGAATTCAAGATACACGATTCAAGGGTTGGTAGCAACTCTTAAGTTGATAAACATTACCAGAGCCAAACTCGTTACGTGTTTGACAAATCCCGGACATGAATCACTCTGCTTAGCAAGTCAGACGTCAGGTATGTAGTTCTCGAAGTTAGACATTAGGTAAGTACGTAGGCAGGTAGTAACATGAAGTTAGACATCAGGGAGGCAACATGAAGTTACATTTACATGCACACATTAGAGGTAGTAACCTCACTCCCATTAAATCACAGGCACTAACAACCGTGAACCGAATAACACTCTCAGTTCCAAGCTTTATATTGACCCAACCATGCAATTTAACAACCCAAAGCACGTCTAGACCACCCAAGAAACCGCCTACCAATGTACTCTATGACCAGGATTTGAATCTATAAACCAAATACCCCATCTCCCCAACACCATTCCTAATGAGCATCGCCATTTTTCGCCACCTCGTAAAAGGGATAATCATTGTACCCCTTCTCCGGGGGCTCAGCGCCATAAAACGTCGACCGGTCGTACTTGTTCAGTTCCCAGCCATTCTTCAACCGCTCGACCAGGTCCGGATTGGCAATGAAGTGCCTACCAAAAGCCACAAAGTCGGCCTCGCCGCTCTTCACTTTGGGCGCCGCGTTGTCGCGGTTGAAGTTTCCGCACGCGAGGAACTGCACGCCCGCGGGCCGGAGGATGTCCCTGAAGATGGACAGCGAGTTCTTGGCCTTTTGGCTCCTGGTCTTGTCGAGCGAGGCTAGCTTTTGCTCCTCGTCTAGGACTTCGTCGAATCTTGGCTCGACCCTGGGTGTGTGTTAGTTGAGTACATCGGAGAAGGGAGGAGTAGACTTACATGTGAACGTAGGCAGGTCGGTGAGACTCTGACAAGTTGGCGATGCGGCTGCAGAGATAGGACCAGTGGACGTTGGGGTCGCTGTCTCGAGTGTCTTGGAAGTAGTTGTAGGGAGAAAGACGGATGCCAACCTTGTCGGCGCCGATTGCGCCGCTGACGGCTGTCAAGACTTCGAGGACGAAGCGGCATCGGTTCTCGAGGGTGCCGCCGTACTCATCCCTGCGGTTGTTGATGTTGTCGTGCAGGAACTGCTCCAACAAGTACCCGTTGGCGCCTGGAATCATTAGCGAGAGACTCATATGCAGTTGACTGGTTGCAGTTAAGCGTACCGTGAATCTCAACACCGTCAAAACCAGCCTCTTCCACAGCCCTCTTCGAAGCCGCAGCCCACTCAGCCGTCATATCATGAATCTCATCAACCGTCATAGCCCTAGGCGGCCCATCCTTGCAGTCTGTGCCATCCAAATACGTCCCGCTCATGGGCGCAACGCCCGACGAAACAGGCACCTCCCCTCCCCTAAGCCCAGCCGAAGACGCCCTGCCCGTGTGCCAAAGCTGAACAAACACAAATCCGCCCTTGGCATGAACCGCATCCGTGACCTTGCGCCAGCCCTGGAGCTGCGAGGCGGTAAACACGCCCGCCACGCCCGGGTACGCGCTGGCGTTGAGGCAAATGTCGGTGGCCTCGACGATCTGGAGACCGCCGGGGCTGGCCCGGTCGCCGTAGTACTTTGCCACGCGCGGGCCGGGCACGTGGACGCCGCGGGATTCCAGGTCGGAGCGCATGCGCGTGTTGGGCGCCTGGACTATGCGGTGCTTCAGGGTGAGGTTGCCGAGCTTCATGGGGACGAACAGGACTGAGTCCTTGAGGGCGGCGACGGCCGGGGGAGGGGTCGTTGCTGCGGGCATGGTGTGTTGGAGGTTCTGGGGTGTTTCTAAGTGGTAATGGCACGATTTGGGAAGATAGTGTTGGAAACCGGGCTGTTGGCTTTTGAAGGCTTGGACTGTATCTAAGCATTCATCTACAAGTCGGATCTACCTGCCTTTCCCACCACAAGCAACTTTTATCCAATCCATGTCCCGAAACGAAAGTTCACATCCTGTATCCCCATTCTTGGAGAGTGGGAGTGGGTGGACGAAGTACTCGAAGAGTGGGGGATCTGTTCAGTACGGACTCTCTCGTCGTCCCACTCCAGATAAAGATGCCGATCGGTGTGAAGGGCCTCCGCCTCCCGCTCCCTGTATCACCCCCTTTTTTGACTTCCTGAGGAGAAGTTGCGTGGACAGTGTCTGGGGTTGGTCCGGTTGGACTAATCGGATGTTGTTCCGCCTTGATCAAAGGGCGGTTCGGCGCGTTTCTCGACTGATGCAACCTCCATTTATCGACGCGAGGCGCGGGAGCCGAAGGTCTAGGCCGCTTAGTGATGGGTGTCGTTTACCGCGTCATGAGCTTAGGCGTTTGTCTCGTTGGCGGAGAGGCCGAGATGGCATCTCGGTTGTTGAGTTTATGTTGGTTGACGTCTGGTGTCCCTGGAAGGCCATGACTATCGGGCGGCTTCAATTTCCATTTCTGGCAAATACGTAGTTCAGGTGCGATGGGACGTTGAATCCCGAATATGAATCAAGTACGATTCATTCCAGTATTATTCGAGAAGCTCCTACCTTCAACTTGAGAATTGATCACATGTCGGGTCTCTGGGTACGTCCATCTTGATTTCATATCAAATTATCAATGACGTCTCGGTCTCGATCTCATACTCAAAATATTACATCTTCACATCACAGTCAGTAGATTAGTCATGCAGACTCAATTCAGGCGTAACATGTACGATATGCAAATATATTGCAATTATATCAAAACTAACTCTCAAACCACGAAAATAATCCCCCACCACTACAACCTCCTAAATAGAGGCGTGACCATGCGTCTCAAACGGCAAGCCAATGCAGAAAATGCCCGCCAGAATCCAAAGAGCGGCGCTTGCATAAATGGGCACCACGCTGTATCCCGCATACGTCGAGATCAGGGAAGCAACGAGTCCTCCGAACCGAAGAAGCGTCGCCGCGATTCCAGTGCCAGTACCGCGAACGGGGCCGGGGAAAGACTCGGGAGTAAAGGCGTACATGATGGCGTATTCTAAGAATCTCAGTTAGTAGATATTCGAGATGAAGCGGGCTGTATAACCTACCAAAGTTGCCCAGAATACCAGTCGCGCACTGGAACCCAATGTCGGCATCCTGCGTCTTGGCCACGGTGTAGACGAACAGGAAAACACCCGTCAAAACAGCAGATATGGCCATCATCCATCTACGACCGAAGCGCGTCTCGACGCAAAATCCAGCAGCAATAGGACCCAAGACGCCAACGGCCGAGACGATGCAGTAGATCATGTAAGTGTAGTCGAAGCCCGTGTTGGCGCGGTACGTCTTCTTGGTGGACAGGTACGACGTGATGAACGCAAAGTAGAGCGGGTACGCGATGCCAATCGTCAGCCAGATGAGGAACGTCACGGCCGTGTGCTGGGCAATCTTCCTTCCGGCAAAGAGGCTCTTGTAGCTGCTACCGTTGTAGTCCTTGAAGCTCTCCTTGAGGATCTGGGCGTAGGACATCTTGGTGTGGGTGCGCGAGATGGCGTTATTCTCATCAGAAACGGACTTGTCGGCGTTGGTTGAGGTGGCGTTGGGGTTGAATTGCCGGTCAATGGCCTCGAGCATGTCGAGAGTGAGGGTTTCGGGCTTTCCGTTGTAGCGGGCAATGTAGTTGACTGCTTCGACGGCGTCGTAGTCGCGGCCCTTGGAGAGGAGGTACCGCGGGGACTCGGGGATCTTGAAGACGAGGATCCGGATGAGGCCAAAGGCGATGGCGATGGCTCCGAGAGTGATCATCAGGTAACGCCTAGACGGTCAGTACATGTAAAGAATCCAGGCAGCGTTGTTTGCAGACGACTCACCATCCCATGTTGTCACCCCTAGGGCAAGGAGCATCCGCCGAGTCGCAGGCATAGTTGGCCAGGAAGACCCAAGAAAGCAGCGAAACAATGACCTGTCCCAAGTTCCACCAAGCAGACAGCGTGACGAGCAGCCACTGGTGACTCTGGGGCACAAACTCCAAGAAGATGATGCTGTCCACGGGTACATTTCCTCCCGCAGCCGTGCCGATAACAGCCCAGATGCCGCAAAAGGCAATGAAGTTTTGGCTTCCGGCCACAGCACAAGCAAAGATGCCGCCGAGCAAGATGGTCAGGTTGAAGGCGGGCTTGCGACCGATCAAGTCAGCCGTGGTGCCCCAAAAGGAGGCCCCGAGGATCAGGCCGATGTAGTATGCGACGGAGCTGAAGCTGAGGCGGGAGATGTCGGTGAATTCGTTTGCGATGGGCGGGCGCACTGCCGTGATGCCCTGGCTCCAGAAGTTGTCGACGATCCAGCCAAAGCCGTTGACGACGAAGAGGATCCATTGGAATCTGATGTGTTAATATGCTGTTGACTGTGTAGGTAGGGATGAAGTTGACCTACTTTCCCATGCCAATCTCGGCAAGATGTTGAGCAACCAGCTCCGACTTTAGGCGGTACGAGTCTTGCACGGCGCCGCTGTAAAACTCCCGAACGACGGCATCGTCAATGATGACCGTCTCTCCAGGCTCGACAGAGTTGGTCGTGGTAATGGGGGCCAAGTCCTGAGGACCCTTCATGTTGCCAATGTTCTTCTCAGAGTCGGTCGACATGATGAAGAAATGGAATTATCTCCAATGAGAAAATATCAAAAAGGGCCAGAGAGACTCGAGGTGCTTGAAGTGAAACCACCAATGCAAGCCACTTCGTGTTTTTGCTTCTGTAGGATCTGCACGGAGGGTGCCGATGCATTTCTTCAAATACCTTTTTTCTCCTCTTCCCATCCCTGTACTCTGCATCCCTAGAGTCACAGCGTCGCAGCAGGTAAGAAACTCTGCAGGACCAACAAAACGGAACAAACCAAAGGCACTGGTTTGGGTTGCCCTCACCGAAAACGGGCTGTATCCAGTCGCTTATCCGCCAGGCTGGCCTGACACCTGCGCGCAAGCTCCTCACCTTACCACGCCATGGAGCCACGATAGCACAATCTCTGGATCTCTACTGGTAGACAGCGATCGCTATCAGTTGAAGAACGCAGCTATCTTACGCCCTTTCTTCCCAGGGGGAGAGCCTTGCCTGCTCACCGGGGGGTCCCACCCCCATTCTCGAAGCATGGACCGGTGACCCGAGAAAGCATTGGCCAATGATAGGGGGGGGATTTGGGAGGAGAGTCTTGATTCACGAGTCAGGGCCGTGGCGGGGGAGGAGTTAGGGGAGGTGCTGGGGATTGCAATCGTGGGCTTGTGGTGTGTAACTAGGGCGATTAGGGTACGGGGATAGGATGGAGTGGTTTGGCTGGTTGAATCTGGGGCCAGCAGAGCTTCACTTGGCAAGGGGGAGTTGGATGGAGGGCGAAGAGAGGGATAGGTTGGGGAAAACGAGGTACTCTTCCACTCTCAGCCTTGATGAAATGGGGGACTTGCACTCTCACTGCGGTCGTTGAGGACTGGACTATACCTTCGAGACACCATTGAAGTTGACCTGTCGTTGGCTTCAAATTGCCGGACTCCGAGACCACCACCAAACAGCAGCCACTATGCACGCAATCGGGTAGATCAACTTCTAGAAGCCCTCTCTTCGATCCGGCACCCGCTAGGAATTGCTTTTGGCCAGGTTTGCCAGCGGGTGGCGGACAGGGAACTCGGGGAGCTGCATGAACTGGTTCGAGGTCGACACGAGTGATAAGATTGGCATCCCATTCTCTGATAAGGAGGGAGGCTTGCGTATCGGGCCTTTGATATCATGTAATCTTTCGGGGAGCAAGGTTATAGGGATTGGGAACATGTACTTGGGAAGGATTGTGGCCGCATGTGCGTGTTGCCGTTGGAGTCTGGCCTCGACATGGGCATGGGGTCGAGTCTGTACAATATTGACATTCCATTGACTCCTGTAGAATGCAAACAATGTATCGACAACCCTCATTCCTCAACATCCAAGACACTAGTTCTCAGGCACCTTGAGGAACCCCCCAAAGTACGCCTCCAGCCATCCCGCCGCCGCCTCTCCCGCCCCTGAGCTCGCCGTATCCCACCGCTTCACAGCTCCCACGTAGCCGTCTGGCCGGACGCTCACAATGGCAGCCTCGTTTATCCCCAGGCCCCCAAGCCACTTGTCTGTGCACGTGCGACCCTGCGTGTCGAGGTTGGGCACGTCGTCTAGGTAGACGGTCCAGCCGCTCTGCGAGAGGAAGGGCGGGAGGGAGGAGATTTCGAAGGCGTTTTTGTCTGCGGAAGCTGCACTGGTATTAGTTTGCTTACAGATTCAATGGATTCGTGGTAGACTCACAGATCAAGCTGTATGTAAAGAGTTCGCTGACCAACGTGTATCGCTCCGGGCGGACGTACACGTCGTCGACTCTCTTCGCCCGCGGCTTCTTCTGGTACGATTCCGCGGCCGCCACCGACAGACGACGCATGAGAGACGTCTCGGATGTAAGACCTGCGTTCAGGCCACCGAGGAACGCCGTCTCGGCAGGTCCAAACGCATCCCCCAACACAACGTAGATGCGGAACTGGCCCAGCACGGGAATATCCAGTTGCACGTCCACGCGGTCAGCGTCGATGAAGCGCGTCGCCTTTGCCGGAGGAAGATTGCATCCCGGCCGAGCACCTCCTTTCAACTCCTCGCCAGCAACCACATTGATCTCGTTGAGCCCGTACTCGACGCCCACGCCCGAGATGAAGCGCGTGTTCTTCTTGAAGTTCTCCGCCAACCTCTTCGCATCCCCCGCCGCAATCTCATTCGCATGCTCAAAGTCAAAGTCGATCAGGTCGTGCGCAATCTTCTTCCGTTCCCCCTCATAACTCCCCATCAACACCTCCTCCCTCGCCAGCCCCCTCGCCGCCAAGTTCATCTTCCACGCCAGGTTCCACGAGTCGTGCACGCTGGTGTTCATCCCCTGCGCCGCCTTGGGACTATGCGTGTGGCTCGCGTCCCCCGCGATAAAGGCCCGTCGCTGAGGATCCGAGAAGCGAGCTGCCACCCGCTGGGCGACGGCGTAGTTGCCGAACCACTCGACGGAGCGCCACTGGACTCGATAAGGGGCGAGGATCAGGCGGGCTTGCTGCATGACGTATTCCTGGCCGAGGTCTTTGGCCGTGGAAGACGTCTTCATCTCGATGTAGAAGCGCGTCATGTTGCGCTCGCGCGGGATGATGAGGACCGAGCCGTGTGCTTCCGAGTAGACGACGGTTTTGCTCCAGATGTCGGGGAAGTCGGTCTCGAGTTCTCCGTCGAGCACGCCCCAGACCGAGTTGTGAGGCGTGCCCTGGGCGTAAGTATCTGGGATGGCGGCGCGCACGAGAGAGCGCGCGCCGTCGCATCCAACGAGGTAGTCGGCGAGGATGGTCTGCTCGCCGTGTCCATCCCAGTCGGCCGTGATCTTCAGGGGTTTGTCGGCTTCATCGCCCGAGTACGTCTTGAAGCTGTGACTTCGCTTCACCTCCGTGCCGCTCTTACGGAGATCGTCGACAAAGACGCCTTCCACCATGCCCTGGTGGCAGAGCAGGATGTACGGCTGGAGCACGTCGACGATATCAAGCGGGTAATGCACCGAGCGGCTGAGACGATGGAGGCCCTTTGCGGCTGAGCTGTTCCACATGCAAATGTCGTGGACCTTGACGCCGGTGCGGAAGAGCTCGTCGCCCACGCGGAGCATCTGGAACGTCTCAATCGTCTTGGGCTGGATTCCATCGGCGCGGCCGACTGCCGTTTGGTCGGGTCTCTCGTCGAGGGCTGAGACCCTGAGGCCGAATCGAGTGAGGAGAGCGCTGTGATGTTAGATGGAGCGTGTTAAAAGTCCAAGGAGGAAACATACCTCAGCATGATACCTGAAGGACCAGCGCCTACAATGCATACATCCACCTTTTCCTCAGCATGGCCGTTGCTGACTCCGTTTGTCGCGTCATTCGCGGTCGCTGATGTGCTTGTCATGATGCTGGTTGGCGCTATACTGAAAGCCGAGTTTCGACGAGACTTCAATTACTCAAAAACGGCGGACCAATGGAGTGAATGCTGCCGTCTAATTCTCGAATAGTTCCACCTAGCACCGACGATGGATTGAGTCCGAGTGGCCGTCTTGTATTCATGTAGTACCCCATCTACGCCGTGATGGCTTCACTTCGATGTCCTCTCGTGGCGCGAGCAGTGATGAAAAATAGCACGACAAATGGCCTGAAGCCGTTGCAAGACTCGGCATGCAGCCCGAAACAACTCGGCCAGCTCCGCGTCGGCGCTCAAAGGCGTGGTTTCTCGTGCAGTAATCATCAATCAGCCATTTCCAACACTCTGGAAGATGGGAGATGGGGTGCAAGATAGAAGATGCATCACCCCTCGTCTGCATCCCACTCCAGCGTGAAGCTGGCAATCCCCCACTCTCGATCAGGTCCAGCGAGAAACGTCACTGAACCGACGATGCCGCTTCGCCTAACTGCAAGCACATTAGCCCATTTCGAGGCCGGAATCTCTCGCTTGCAGTGCTGGATAAGCTGGAAGCTCCACGTTCAAACTTCCCCGCACAGTCACACTGTTATCCGGCTTGGAAGGGAGAGTCACGCCGAGAGTTGCTTGTTGACTCGAAGCTCGAGGCCGGTTTCGCTGGTGCTATCATGCGGGGTGACTGTGCATGGCATTCGATGGCATTCTCACGAGTTGTAAAGTTGTATATCCGTATGCTTCATTGAGAAGCAATTGTTGTCGATTCCGTTAGCTCGCTCACTCACGAATTTGTCCCCGTCAACGAAATGCCCCTCCTCACGAACGAAGCCCCAAAGGCACCTTGGCAGGAGGTTGTCGCCAGGAAGAAGGACACGCAGGCTAAGCTCTTGGATGAGTTTTCTCATGCTTCAATCGCAGATGAGACAACGCTCGACTTGGAAGGAACGGCTCAAGACGACGCTCTCACCGACTCGCCCAATGCTAAGGACTTGGTAGACCTCGTTACTCGAGGCGAAGTAACATGCAGCTCAATCGCAAATGCCTACATCGAAAAGTAAGATGCCTGTGACTCCTTGATAGCAGCTTTCGTATTCACATCTTGAGCTTCTTCAAGTCCTCATGCTGACTATGAACTTTGTAGGGCCATCCAAGTGCACCGCGAGGTATGTTACCCTAGACCTTGCCGAAGAACGAATCTCACCGTTTTTCCATGACATTATAGACAAACTGGTAAGCGCATCCGGATGGAAATAGTAATCTCATATCTAATAAAACATAGTCTCACCGAAGTCATCTTCAATGAGGCCCTTCAAGGCGCCGCACGCCTCGATGACCAGGTCAAGGACCATCTAGAGGAAGCCATCTCAAAGCACCCGCTGCTTGGCATTCCAGTCACTCTCAAGGACCAATTCAACGTCAAAGGCTACGATACTACCATTGGCTACGTCGGAAGGGCATTTGCGCCTGCTTCAGACGACGCCGTCCTGGTTAAGATGCTCCGATCGCTGGGCGCCGTCATTCTCGCAAAGACCAATCTGCCCCAGAGCATCATGGTGAGCCTCCAGCTCCTCGTCACAGTTCCTTGCTTTCTACTTGAATGGTACTAATCCAGCCAGTGGTGCGAAACCGATAACCCCCTTGGGGCCTGACGACCAACCCCCTCCACAAAGACTACACCCCCGGAGGATCTACCGGCGGAGAAGCCGTCTTGCTCGCACGCAACGCGAGCATGTTGGGCTGGGGAACCGACATTGGAGGGAGCATCCGTATCCCGTCTCACATGATGGGCATCTACGGGCTGAAACCGAGCAGCTCCCGGTTGCCGTATCGAGGCGTTCCCGTCTCGACCGAAGGCCAAGAACACGTTCCTTCGGCGGTCGGCCCCATGGCTCGCAGCCTCGACACAATTCACTTGACCATGACGTCGCTCATCAAGGCCAAACCGTGGGAGATGGATGCGCGGTGTGCTCCGATCCCTTGGAGAGAAGATATGTACGAGGACGCGTTGAGTCGGCCGCTGACTATTGGCGTCTTGTTTGATGATGGGGTGGTGCGGCCTACGCCACCTATTACTCGTGTGCTGCGGGAGGCTGTTGACCTGCTTCGAGATGCTGGTCATGACATTGTGGAATGGAATGGCCAACTTCACGAAGACTGCATCAAAGTCATGGTACGAACCACTCCCCCCGCCTTCCCTGCTCATCTGTTCTAACCACCACCAGGACCAATTCTACACAGCAGACGGTGGCGATGACATCCGTCGCGACGTCCTCGCCGGCGGCGAACCCTTCATCCCTCACGTAGACCGCCTCGTCAACCGCGGAAAGCCCATCTCCGTGTACGACTACTGGCAGCTCAACCGCCAAAAGCTCGACCTGCAACAAGCCTACCTGGAGAAGTGGGATTCCATCCGCTCGCCCACGACCGGCCGCAAAGCCGACGTGGTGCTCATGCCGCCCATGCCGCACACGGCGGTGCCGCACAAGGGCTGTCGCTGGGTCGGATACACGAAAGTCTGGAACTTTCTCGACTATCCCGCCTTGGTTATCCCGGGGGGTCAGGTTTGCGAGGAGGATGTGCGTGAGGCGTGGAGCTTTGCGGCGAGGGGGCCGGAGGATGAGTGGAATATGAAGTTGTGGGAGGAGAGGAGGGGAGAGATGGCGGGTTTGAAGTTGCCGGCGGGGTTGCAGATTGTAGGGCGGAGGCTTGAGGAGGAGAGGGTCATGGCTGCAGGCAAGGTGTTGGATGATTTGGTTCGTGCCAAGAGGGGATAGAAGGAATACGGAGTAGATGGTGCGGATATTTTTACTCTGGCCAACTGCTCTGTCGTTGACTTGGACCTGTCTTCGATAACCACCTGCTCTCAGCCATTCAAGGAGTCGTCCCGCCGCGATTGATGTTTGTGACCCGGAACATATGGCGCTTAACCGCAGCAACATCAGACAACAACCAATCCACCTCCACGTTTCCCACTGCCCTGCCCCTCGATCATGCGACTGCGGGACGGTCAACGGGACGGCCAAGCCCGGACGGGCAATCTAGATTTCGCAAGCGAGCCGACTTCCGCGACTATTGACCCTCGGCTTCCCCAGGAACCCTTGCATGTGGACCAATAAGCCTATCCTGAAATGGGCGGTATTGTCTCGGCATACGTAATGGGAGCGACTCAAACGGGATAGACGTTGGCCTAATTGAGGAGCACGAGCGAGGGGGAAGCAGCTTAACGCGGATGATCAGGTCGGCTGAAGTGCGTTGAGTGATGTGCCATTGTGCCAAGGCTGCAGCTCACATCACATCAACTATCGACGGTCTGGCCTCGTTCAGCCAGCCACTTGCTTGGCGAGGATTCCTGTTTTGAATTGACTCGGACCGTCGGGCTCGAGGGAAGGGAGATCGTTCCTTTGGGAGAATAGGACAGATACATAGCGCAATTGAGAGGCAGACGCCGAGACTCAAGACTGGGTCGGCGAGGCAATTACTTTCGGAGTATACGGTCTACCTAGCCTTACGTATATAAGTGATAGTCAAAGTCGCAGCATCTACGACCTCGATTTACTTTTCTCAACCCATATCCGAAAGCCTAGCTTGCCGCGAACTTGAACTACTCCCGCAACCCCAGAATTTGCTCTATACCCCAATCACCATGCATTTCTCCAAGGTAGGTCAACACCATCACCTCATTCGTCTCTCGACCGAAGAATCCTCACTAACCCTCCATCACAGCTCTTCCTCGCCCACCTCCTGGCCCTCCCCTTCGCCAGCGCAACCGCTACAGCCTCCCAAGTCGACCAACCCGCGGCCCTCGTCGCAGAATACAAAGTCTACTGCCCTCACACGAGCACCTCCAACCCCCGAAAACACTGCTACGACACATGCTGGTGCAAAGACGACGGCACCCTCCAGTGGGGCAGCTCGACGGACAGGGACTGCTACGAGGGCGACGAAAAGTGCCTCTGCATCCAGAAGAAGGCGCTTCAAGCCGACGAAGCAGTCGAGGAGGTCGCCGCCGCCGAGCCGTCCAAGACTGAAGCTGCGGCTGCCGCTTGGCCGTCCATGCTGAAGTGTCCGGATAACATGCCTCTGCCTGACAAGCAGGTGTGTTGGCAGAAGTGCGGCTGCTTCAAGGACAAGGGCAAGGTGTGCCTGGATGGGACGCCCCAGGGGTGCAAGGATAAGTGTTATTGCTCCGAGGAAGCGCTTGCAGCTGGTAATGAGGTTGTAGACGATGATGAAGCGCAGGCTGAGTTGTAGATTGGTCGAGTTGAGTTCAATCAGGACTCGCTACGCCCAATTATGCCGAGCAGCTACCATTACGTTTACAAGAGATGAGCCATTCAATCAATTAAATGCATCAATTCATAAGCTCATCTTCTACATAACTCTCACACCTGCGTCTTCTTCCACTCCTCATACTTCTTCATAACCTCCTCCCTACTCGCGGGCATAAGCCCTCCCTCGGGTGCCGGATTCTTGCTCTTGAAGTAATCGCTCATCTACCGACTGTCAGCAACTCATTTCTCTACTACAAGGCATTGTTCGCGGTGCTTACCTCGCCCATCGTCACCCACTCGACGCCCTCGTGCTTGTTGATGTGTTCGATGATGCGCTCGTGCATCAACAGCACATGAGGTCGGCCCGAAACGTCGGGATGGATCGTCATTGGGAAGATGAACTCGTCTGAATTGCCCTTGTCAGTCGAGTTCGCTCCAGGAGAGAGAAAACGTACCGTATTCCCTGTAAAAGTAGTCAAAGTGATCTCTCCAGATATCCTCCACGTCCCTTCAATCGATCAGCACGAGTCCCACCAAATGACAGCATAACTCACCGTGGATTCACCCATCCGTGCGAATTGGCAGAGTTCTTCATAAACATCATCGGCGGCAGATCATCGATATACCACGACCCCGGAATCTCAACCAAACCCGTCTCCTTCCCCTTGACCAACGGCTTCATCCACGTCTCCGCCTTTTTCGAGTAATCAATCTTCGTCCACTGATCCCCGGTGCGCAGCCAATAGGCCTGGCAATCGTGATGCGACATGGAATGGTCGTACTCGATGCCGTAGCTGAGCAACAACTCGGTGCCCTCCTCGCTCGTCTCCCACCAGGGAGCCACGCTTCCCTTGGGGGGCTTTCCGCCGCAGAAGTCGGTCAGCATCTTCCACGTCTTGTCGAGCACGTCGCGCTGCTGCTCGAGGGACATGTCGACGGGGTTCTCGTGGCTGTAGCCGTGGAGGCCGATTTCGTGGCCGGCGTCTCGCACCATGGCGCATTCTTCGGGGAAGGTCTCTAGGGAGTGGCCGGGGATGAACCAGGAGGCTTTGATGTTGTATTTGTCAAAGAGTTTTAGAAGACGGCGTGTGCCGATGGTTCCAGCCCAGAGGCCTATGAGCATGGTGTTAGCTGGCGGAGTGAGGGCGGTTTGTGCCATTGGACATCTCACCTCTGCTAATGTCGCTCGTGCTATCCTCGCCGCCGTAGGAACCAAGCCAGCCAGCAACGGCATCAATATCCACACCATAGCTGGCGAGCGAATGTCAGCGATGAGATTGGGATCAAGCGGCTGAGACGTGACTTACCAGACGAGGACCTTCTTCTTGCCCATTGTGATTTGAGATGCACGATGAACCGATATGGAGGATGAAAACAGATAAGGGACTGTGTCTTTCAGAACAGCGATAGAAGGCGTAAAAAACGAGGCGAATGGTTTACAAGCAGGCCGCGAATGTGAAAGGATTAAGACCTTATATGCAGGGTCACCGAGGCGGTTATTGGAGCGGGAGCGATTGACTTGAGTGAGGGGAAGCGAAGCTATCTTTGAGGTACCGCAAGACTCCAACTGCTTCACGGGTTAGTTAACAAGGGTTGAAGGACTGCATTAATCATCCCGAGTGGAGATGTTATAGAGCCAAAGTAATAAGTACGTGAAGAGATAAGACTCACTTGGGGAAGTGCTGATGTTTGGAGCCGTAGATTTAGCAAGAGGAATGGACTGTTCTCGTGGTTGCGATGGTTGGTCCAAAGCTGCCAAGGAGCGACAGTCAATCCGCAAGACTCGACCCGATGAATTGAACCCTTCACGACCAAGACTTACGGTAACATGCGTAGAAGCTGTTCCAATGTCTGAATAGCCCCAACTAGAAAGATAGCGAGAGCCGAACATCAAGGAATAGGTGCGCTACTGCCGCGCAACGAACGAATACAACCCCCATTCCTCCCACTCCCGGTAAAGATGGGGGATGGATGAGTGCATGCGACTCAGTGACCTTTCAGCGATCCCCCACTGCCGTGCCAGCGTCAACGCCGATCAACACCAACTCGTTGTCCCTTTGCTGCAGAGTCAACACGTCTTGTCCGATGCATCCCCCATTCCCCGAGATATTTGTAAGCGCAACCCGCTGCACATGCAGCCCATTGCCGTTCTTGAACCTGCAGCATTGCCGTCTTACACCTCCACTCCCACCTTTGCCCACTTGCCTGCGGGCAGACCTCGTGCCCATCTCCGGATATGTTTTCGCGTATCGAGATGCCAAGTGTCGCAACGGAAGCTCCCTTGATCGAGATTGACCCCATTTTGAGCCTATGCCGAGCCTATGGAGGACTCCCCATCTTTGAGTCCATCTTTGAGTTGACATGGTGAACCCACACGTAAAAGAGGATGAGGAGTGTTTGCACAGGTTCACGAGACACCACCCTTGAAGGCTTCTGGGACATCACCCTTGCATCTCGTCAAGCATCGTCAACGGCGCAACAAGCAGGCATCAGATATTACCGGACCGAACACATTCTACTCAGCTAACTAGACCATCTAAGCAAGAGGTCACAGTCCAGTCGACCAATTACACAATGTCTCAAGTAAGGCCGACTATAGCCTCGACACCTGGACATTGGACAATCAACTAATCACCTCACAGTTCAACCTGAAAGACCGCGTCGCCATCATCACCGGAGGCGCAGGCGGCTGCGGCTTCGCCTTCACCCAAGGCCTCGCCGAAGCCGGCGCCGACGTGGCCATCTTCGACATGACGCACCCTCCAGCCTCCGACATGGACCAGCTCTCCTCCCAGTACAACGTCAAAGTCAAGTCCTACATCGTCGACGTGACCTCCCTCCCCAGTCTAGAAACCGGCTTCGCCGCCGTCAAGGCCGACTTTGGCGGGAACCTAGACGTCCTCGTGGCCTGCGCCGGCGTGAACAAGAACGTCGAGTTCCTCGACACGTCGGAAGGCGACTTCGACAAGCTCTTCGGCGTGAACTGCAAGGGCGTCTACTTCGCGGCCAAACTCGCCGCCCAAGCCATGATTGCCAACGGGACGAAGTGCGGGAGCATCATCCTCGTGGCCAGCATCGCGAGTTACATGGCTATCCGGTCGCAGCGGTCGTCTGCCTACTGCGGAACGAAGGGCGCGGTGCGGGCCATGGTGGCGCCTATTGCCGCAGAGTTGAATGCGTACGGGATTCGCGTCAACTCGATTAGTCCGGGGTACGTCAAGACGAACATGACGGCGGCGTTTCCGCATCTGCTCGAGGGGTGGAAGGATGAGATTATGAATCATCGGGTTGCGGAGCCGGATGACATTAAGGGGGCTTGTGTTTTTCTGGCGAGCGATGCGAGCAGGTATGTTTGAGTGTATGAGTTGATGAAATAGTGAAGGCTAATGAGATGTGCAGATACTGTACTGGCAGCGATATTTTGGTCGATGGCGGAGTTACGAAGTGGTAGTGATGGCAATGCTGGTGGTCTTATGTTGAGCAAGGTCATAGGTTGGCGAATTGATGAATGCTTTTCGACGTTTAAAAATTCGGCCTCGGTTTTCAGCACATTTGTTTTCTTTGGGAAGTCGGATGTCTATTCGTATGGTGATCGATAGAAGTCTCGAATGCCAGAGAGTGATGACCTTCCGCGGCTCAAGCTCTTCAGTTCAATGTCCCATCCACCGCCATGTTGTTTATTGTCGGAAATTGGAATTAGAGGTGCTATAGAGAGCTATAATACAGTTTTTGAGATGGACGCATGCCTCTAGTCAACTTTGAATGTATCGCATGTTCATAGCCTTCACGAGGGCTTGAGTTGGTGAAATTGTACCAGGCACCAATTCCCTTTACTCATCTTCACAACCCATGACAAGTGACATCAAATAGTTGGACGACCCATTCAAGGAAGAACCACTTCAAGAGCCACATACATTCATTCATCAATACAATCTCCAATCTACCTACTACATGTACATGCACACCCGCCATACACTTGACCCATCCTAAGCAACCTGCGCCTGCTGCGCCATCTTCTCAAGCCCCTGCTTATACAGCTGAGCGCGTCCGTACGACTCGGCATACGCCGCCGAGACGGCCTCCTCAACCGTCACGGGACCAAACTTGGCCGGCTGCTCGGCCGACTTGCACGTCGGGATGCACTCGACCAGGTAGTCCGGGTTGCCCGAGACGAAGACGGGGATGGAGTAGCGCTCCTGGCCCGACTTGTTGATGACGCGGTGGATGTTGCTCTTGTACTTTTCGTTTGTCCAGCGCGCCATGAGGTTGCCCAGGTTGACCACGTATGCGCCTTCGGTAGGGGCGACCTGCTCAGGCTTAGTATATGGCTCGATAAGCGGGATGAGGGCGCTCACGTCAATCCAAGTCGAGTTCTGCTGGTCCCAGACCTGGAGCCCATCGACCTTGTCCTGCAAAAGCATGGTAATGGCGCCAAAGTCAGTATGAGCCCCAATACCTCGCGTCAACTTATCATCCGCGTCCTTCGGCTGCGTAGGATAATGCAGCAAACGCATCGTAGCCACAGCCCCATCCATAAACGTCGAAAAGTACCCCTCATCCAAATCCAGCGACAAAGCCAACACGCGCATCAAATCCCCCGCCAGCCGCAGCGTCGAGTGGTAATACGTCATGGAATCCTCGCGAAACCGGTGCAACTCGTCGCCCAAGCCCGCGGGCCATTGGTTCGGCCCGCTGTTGAGCTTCTTGTGCACAAAGTAGGGGTGCGTCTCGGGGATCTCGGCGCCGATGTAGAAGCCCTCCTTGAGCTCGGGCTGGGTGCCCTCCTCGAGGATCTGCGAGCGGAGCATCTCGTAGCCGCGGTTCCAGGTGTTGTTGTCCTTGGAGACCTTGGTCTTCTCGGAGAGGGGCATGGAGAAGAACTTCTTGGCTCCGGACATGACGGATTTTTGCTGGTTCAGGGGGACGGAGTGGCCGATGATTTGGAAGAAGCCGTTGTAGAGGCAGCTGGCGCGGACTTGGTCGACGACCTTTTGCTTCTCGGCGGCGTCTCCGGAGTAGAAGCCTGGAGTCATTAGTGATGGGTATTTCTTGCTGGTCGAGGTGGGAGGCATACCGGAGAAGTCGATGATGGGGATTTCGAGCTTCGACATGGTCAAGGTTGGGTTGATGAATGAGGTTGTGAGTGTTTGTTGCTTCTTGTCGAGTTCAATCCTGTGGGTTGGAGTGATTGAAGCGATTGAAGCTGGTGATGGCGTCAACTCTGCAATGTTATATCATTCGAACAGTGGGATGAAGCTCTCGCAACGATTCTATTCCCCTCACCTCCCCTCTTCCGGGCTCGACCAAGATGGTCAACACCACCACCACCATCATCGGTACCGTAAGAGCCGTCCCGATGAAACTGTGCAACATGCGCCATGGCTAGACTCGGGGACTCTCCAAAAGTGGGGTGGAAGCGTTCGAACGGGTTGAACGCTGCTTGCACGGAGATAAAGGTGGGAGACTGGTGTTAGTGCTGGCCGAGGCAATGCCGTCAAGCAGAGCGAGAACGGCTGCTCTGTGATAACGAAGATAAGCGTCCTCCTTTCCTGTTCAGGCATCTATCTGCTTTGGGATGAATGGTTTTCCTTCAAGGGGGGTTTCGGCCCATTCCGACCCCCACGATTAAGGAGGGTGATGTCGAGGGTGCGAAATCGGCGGTGGACGCTGAATGAGGGCAATCCAGTTATCGGTGAGGTTTGTGATGCCGACCTATTGACCCAGGAACAATTCTCCTTGACGAACATGTTCTTTCCTGTAGCCACCTCTCCTTCCGTCGCTAATTACAACTCCCACGTAAGCATCACGGCGACATCATCACTCTATCGTAAAGCAACCGGCTACAGAGCACTCTTCGCTCTTGAACCACAGTTCTTACCCTCACCCGTCCCCTTTCCCACCCTCGATCGGCACATCTCGTCCCAATCGGCGCATCTCATCTCAACCGGCACATCTCATCCCGATACAAATCCGCTGCATCCGCCTCGACTTCCCCGGATTCGACCAGCGCGGTACTTCATTCACTCCGTCATTCCCTCGCGCTACGGGTTTCCCTTTGAGTCCCTCATTTCGCATTCGGATGCTTCTTTTCGCAACGGCCCGTAATCCCCCACAAGTGCCGACCACTCTCTATATAGAATATTATTTATCAACACATCAATTGAAGCGAGAGACGGCACAAACGTATTCCAAATAGCTTAAGTAGCAGTCTACACGACTTACGCCACCTCCTCGCCGCAGAGAAATGCACACATCTCACATCGTGAAGCTTCCCCTCGGAACCAAACAAACTATAGCATCCCCCCATGTGATGGCTTCCGCTGCGGGGTTGATGCAACGCGCGACGACAATTCCGCAGGCGGAGTCTAACCAGCTTGAGGGCGGCCCCTTCGTCTGGTCCGCCTCGTGCCGACCAAAGTCACGATGGTGTCAATGGACGTGATGGTTGAGAGCAACCCCAAGGCAAATACTAGTACAAATGCCTCACGAGAAATGAGTACAAATACCGACGAGAGTCTCATGCTCCATCTTCCTCTTCATCGAATAAACCACCTTCAACCTCAACCATGCCTCAACGTGAACGCGTCATCTCCGACTGGGCCCTCAACGAGGGTGCCTCTACCAGCTCCCGCCTCACTCTCGAGAGCAAAGACGCCCAACTCCCCTTCAAATTCACCTTTGAAGCCCTCCGGAACAACGTCTTCAGAACCACATTCACCTCGGAGAGCCACCCTCTCCCTCCCCACCCCAGCGTCCCTCGCCTCGAACCCCAAGCAAGCTTTCCCAACATCGTCTCCAAGTCGTCACCCACCAACAAGGAAATCCGCATCGACAACATCACCGCCAAGGTAGACTGGCAGGGCACCTCGCCGCTCGTGTCCGTCTCCCTCGCAGGATGCAGCATCAACCCGCTGCACCAAGACGTGCCGCACCGGTCGTACGCCGTCGACGGAGACGGAGTAGCCCACTACTCGAGGTTCAACCGGGACACGCTGCACGTCGGACTCGGCGAGAAGGCGGCACCCATGGACCTCTCGGGCCGGCGGTTCCGCATGTCGGCGACGGACAGCTTCGGGTACGACACCTACAGGACGGATCCGCTGTACAAGAACATGCCGCTGCTGATCAACGCCACGCCCGAAGGGTGCGTGGCGACCTTTTCGTCGTCAAACGCCCGCGGGGAGTACTCGGTCGGGTCCGAGATGGACGGCATGTGGGGGTACTACAAGGTGTACCGGCAGGACTTTGGCGGGCTGGAGCAGTACACCGTTGTTGGCAAGACGCTCAAGGACATTGTCAGCACGTATGCCCAGCTGGCCGGTCTGCCCTTGCTGGTCCCCCGGTGGGCGTTTGGGTACCTCTCGGGCGGCATGAAGTACTCCATGCTCGACGACCCTCCCGCGTCCGAAGCACTCATGCAGCTCGCGCGCAAGATGAAGGAGCACGACATCCCCTGCTCGGCCTACCAAATGTCCTCTGGCTACACCGTGGCCGAGACGGAGCCCAAGACGCGCAACGTCTTCACCTGGAACCGACACCGGTTCCCGGACCCGGAGGGCTTCATCAAGGAGTACCACAAGCTGGGCATGCGGCTGATTGCCAACGTCAAGCCGTATGTATTGGCCAACCACCCCGGGTACGAGAAGCTCAAGGCGGCTGGAGCGCTGTTCATCGACCCGCACACCAAGAAGACGGCCGTGACGAGGTTGTGGAGTGCTGGTGGTGGCGAGAGCGGCGAGGGAGGTCACATCGACTTTACTTCGGAGGCGGGCTTCAAGTGGTGGTTCGAAGGCGTCAAGAAGCTGCGCGAGCAGGGCATCGACTGCATCTGGAACGACAACAACGAGTACACCATCACCGACGACGCCTGGGAATGCGCCCTGAACGAGCCGTCTCTGTCCGTCCCAGAGAACCTCAAGAGCAAGCCGCAAGTCGGTCTCTGGGGCCGCAGCCTTCACACCGAACTCCACGGAAAGTCTTCCCACGACGCCCTCGTCTCGGCCGACCCGGAGTCCCGCCCATTCATCCTCACGCGCAGCGCCACGGCGGGAACGATGCGGTACGCGTGCAGCTCGTGGAGCGGCGACAACGTGACCAGCTGGAGCAACATGAAGGGCGCCAACGCCCTATCTCTAAACGCCGGCATGACGCTGATGCACTGCTACGGCCACGACATTGGCGGCTTCGAGGGGCCCCAGCCGAGCGCCGAGTTGTTGTTGCGCTGGGTGCAGCTGGGGATTCACTCCCCGCGCTTCGCCATCAACTGCTTCAAGACGGGCGGCGACAACAATATCGGAGACGTCATCGAGCCGTGGATGCACCCGGAGATTACACACCTCGTCAGAGCCGCCATCAAGCGTCGGTACGCGCTGATCCCGTACC
The DNA here is from genome assembly GCA_024115155.1 of Thelonectria blattea. Lineage (NCBI taxonomy): Eukaryota > Fungi > Ascomycota > Sordariomycetes > Hypocreales > Nectriaceae > Thelonectria > Thelonectria blattea. Next base: position 45,097 of record JAMQMW010000150.1, read on the forward strand.
TCTACTCGCTCATGCTGGAAGGTCATCGGAGCGCCACGCCGCCTCAGCGCTGGACGGGATGGGGATACGAGGCCGATCCGGAGGTGTGGAAGCAGAAGATCACCGACGGGGAAACGCAGTACTGGCTCGGCGACGCGCTTCTCGTTGGTGGCGTCTTCGAGCCCGGCGCGAGCAAGGCTGGGGTGTACCTGCCGCGGGCCGACGAGAAGGACGCGGGCTTCTTTAATACGCATGCTCCGTATGAGCACTTCGCCGCCGGGCAGTGGGTCACCATCGGGGCCGAGTGGCACGGCGCCGGAATCCCCGTGCTGGCGAGGGTCGGTTCGGCGGTGCAAGTCGGTCGAGATGTGCAGGTGGTGTCGCCGGGAGAAAAGGAGAACCCGGCGGGACTACCGCTGGATGACTTCCGGGCTGTTGAGATCTTCCCGCCTAGGGGGGCAGACGCGCGGTGGTGGGTGAATACGTGGTACGAGGACGATGGAGTGTCGGCCGTGGCGAAGAATAGAATCTCCGAGTATAAGTTGGAGTATCTGGCTGAGGATGCGCGTGTTCGGGTCAAGTTTGTGAGGGACGAGAGCTCTGGGTTCAAGGCGCCGTGGAACACGTTGACTGTTATCCTGCCGAGCGGCGACGAGCGGGTTGTGGAGGATGCGAATGGTAAGGTGTTGCCTGAGATTGCTCGGGATGATGTGGGAAGAAGACGGTTCGAACTTCGCTAGGTTTAGACAAAAGGGTCAATAGACATTCACTTACTTCTGGACGCCGTCAATGTCATCTTCGTATTGTTACAGTGAGATGCGATCTCTGTCTCATGTCTCATCCAACATCTGCTCCAAACACATTTCTCCATTCTCATCGCACTCACAGCTCACCGGGCTGCTCGCTCTCCTCATCCGACTCGATAAACTCGTCCAGTCTGCGCTTCAGCTCCTCCACTTCAATATTCTCCCAACTCTTCTGGCCGTCGCCCGCCTTCCCATGCGGAACGGGAATATCCTCAACCACCTGAATCACACCATTCTTACCAATCCCATCCAAGAAACCAACCTTGACAGCCCCATTCACAACCATCGACGTCCACAGCTTCAAGTTATAAATATCCACGCTCAGATCCTTCTTCAGCAACGTCGGCAACTGAATGTGGAAGTGCTCGCCGGCCACCAAATCCTCGACCGACGCCCTCTTCCCGTCCCCGTAGTAAATCTCGTCGCTGTACACGGTCGTGTTGGGCACGATCTGGTACTTGAGCAGCGCGGCGAGGTGCTTCTTGCCGTCCTCCGTGTTAAACAGGTACGCGTTGGCGGCGGGACCCAGCTTCTCCCACGCCTTGTTGGAGGGGGCGAAGACGGTGCTGCCGACGAAGTGCAGGTCGTGCACGTATTTGACAAAGTCGGTCTTTTCGTAGGCGAGGAGGAGGGTCGAGAAGGCCGAAGGGAATAAGCTGAGTTCTCGGCCGATCATGGTGGGCGGGACGAGGATGTGGTCGATGGCATGGATGAAGCCGTTTTGTGCTTCCTACAAACACATAGTTAGTCCCGTTCATGCTATGAGTGTTGAGGAGACTTACAATATTGCCGACGACAACCTTGCTGTACACATTGACGCGCACGCCACCCCATCCCACAGAGGTTCGCAGGCGCTGCGGCTGGTCGCCAAGAAACTTCTCCTTGTACGCCGTCGGAATCGTGTGCGTGGTGAGAATCCTCGCCGCGGGGTAGACGCCCAAGCCGATGTGATAGCGAATGGCGTTCTGGATGAACTCGTCGGACGGCTTCTCGTGGTCCTTGGGGATATACTCAAAGGCCTCGTCGGTGGGCACGAACAGGGTGTAAAAGTCGTCGCCGCCCTTGGTCTCGTTGAGCAGCTTCACAATGTCGGCGTACTTGTTGACGGCCTTGAAGAACTTCTTCGTGTGGTTGCTCTTTTCGAGGACCTGGTAGATGGTCAGGTTGTGTAGGTCGTAGCCCGAGGCGGCAAAGTCGAGGTCCACGCGAGTTTCGTCGACGACGTCGGAGACTTTTCCGGCCAGTTCACTCTCGATTCGCTTCTTGGCATCTCGGACGGCGCTGGTGGCGGATGAGATGGAATCGGTAATGTCGTTGATGGAGGAGTCGACGACGTCGTGAACATCGCCCAGCAGTGTCTCCGCGTCGTGTCGGATCTTGTCTCTAAAGGCCGAGAGGCGATCCTTGGAGATGACAAAGGCCGAAGCGGCCGTGGCCAATGTCAACGAGGTGGTGAATCTCATTGTCGAGTATTCCGCGTGGGCGATATCAGGCCAGACGTTTCAAGTGGCAATCGGTTGCAATCCCGCGACGATTCGAACTTGTTCGAAAACAGGACACACATTATAAAGCCAAAAGGCAGCAGACCTGCAAGGAGATGGCGAGGCGCAATATATATGGCGACACACCTCCTCGAGCACATCACCCCGCCAAGCACCAGACCGAAATACGAAGGCGACAAAGACCAATTGGAAACGCGGTCAGAGTCAATACGCGTATCGACAACGTCATCGTCTCATGTCGGCAAGGCCTGAGCCGGTGGGAATACGCCTCACAATCCTCCGATTCCTCCTGCTTGCTTTTGCTCTGCTTACCCCGCATCCTCGGATTGCTCGGGAGCCAGCGATATGACGAGTGCAAGACGGATGAGCGAGGAATGATGGCGCTCATAAATGAACGTGGAGGCGTGAGAGTGGCATGGTTTCGGTTGTGTGTCAAATACGACGCATACGAGGCGGGAGAGTGCTATTCCATGATCCTTCGCATCTAGGCAGCAGAATTATTTCTTCTCATAATTAGGTATATTCACTGCAGCTCCAGTCTCTGATCTCGGCCCTCGCTCCGATCGTCATCCTCCGTCACACCCTCATGCGTACCTGGGTCGGGCGATTGCTGAATCTCACTAAATCTCACCAAGTCTCATCAAATCTCATCGACCTGGGATATTTCTCCCCTGAATCTCACCAATTCTCATCAAATGTCACCAAGCTTCTCATAATTTCTTCCTCCTCCCAGCAGTCATGAGAGAATTGATTCCCTTCCTTTGGTGTGATCTTCTGCTGACAGGCCAAGGCCGCTTCTGCCTGGAACTGGTTTCAGGTCCAACTACCACACCCTAGCTCCTATGCACCGTGAATTGTGAAAGCAGATCCATCTTAACATCTCCCTCGCATCCTCATCATAGCTAACACGGCTCCTAGAGACCCGGAGCGCGAACTCGCCTCCCCATCGCGGCGGGATTAAGCTTCCCTTCCACTAACTTACCTACTATTAATTGCCTCCCCGTTCTCCAGATCAGCTCCGGCTCAGCATTGATGAACTTTTTATCGCCTGCCAGTCCGCACTCTTGTCTGCCCCCCGGATCGCCTCAACCTCAAGACTCAGAGCAGTTGTCAAACGACCTTTTTGTCCGTCACAGTTGGCATGACGCCTACCGCGAGACTTCTCATTTTTTTGATCGTCGAATGCCTCATCATCGTCTTCCCTCTCTTACTTCATGATCCCAACCAAACATCAGAAATGACCTGGTGGTCTCGGTGAGTGATTCCCGCCCCCAAAAGTCGTGAATTCGACTGCCCCTGTATTGACACCTGATGATATGATAAAAAACAAGGAAGATCCGACATTCTAATGAAATGTTATGAAAATACCAACTAAAAGATCGGAACTGCGAACATGGAAGAAGAAAACCAATGGCTTATATATAGGTTTTTTTTTTTT
>JAMQMW010001489.1:1789-26992 GCA_024115155.1 Thelonectria blattea
TTACTTCATGTCGGGGCTCGCCCGGTAGACACGGCCATAGCTACCATGTCTCTCCCCATCGCCTTACAATCCGTCGTCTTCTACGTGCTCGCCTGTACACCATGCGCAAAGGTGCGCCATCGAAAAAAGGCACGCGATCAAGCAAAGAAGGAACGTGAGGAAAAGGCCAAACTCGAGACGAGCCAACCCGATCTATACCAGCACCCGTCGCCTTTCAACACCAACCCGTGGTGGGAAGAAGAGATTAATAGGGGACCCAGCCTACCCAAGAAGTCGGCCAGCAAGAACTCGAGCCAGCGCGGACTCACCAGCTCCGGCGGCGACAGCAGCGCCAGCGTTACCGAGAATGCCAACCCAGTAGGGAGCCACCTCAATATCGCCCCCAGCACGACAGTCGTGTCCGACGACGATGCCCTCTCCGACGATTGGAATCGAAGGAAAGGATACCAGCGTGAGGACGAGGAGCTATGGGGTCAATGGTCCGGACAGAAGTTCATGAACGTCATTACCAAGGCACGCGATTCGGCCGGCCGCCTGATCGAATCGACCCTGGGCATGGACAACAATAACAACAAGGTCGTATCGGACCAGGACCGAAGAGACTTTTACTTTACTGCCCAGAACCAACCCATCAACGACTACCACCCGCCCGTCATCAGCAGCAAAGCGCCTTGCAAAGAAGCCCACCGATGGATGCTGCAGCCTCCGCCGCCAGCCAAGTTTATGGAAGGAAAGGTGCCTGTCAGTCGCGGGGGGAGTGCCGGTAGTAGGTCGAGCGGCAGGACGTTGGTGACCGAGGACGTGCAACTGGGACGATTGGTCCAGGAGAAACTCGTCATGGAGAAGTTGAAGAGGGAGAGCACCAACCCAACGAACCCGACTGAGACGGAGCTAATCGAATCTCTCTTCGTGGCACGTACGAACCGATCCCTCAGCATACACCGCACCCGCAGCTTGTCCTTTGACGCCTCAGACGATTCCATGGACAACTTGATGGATAGGAGGGGAAGCAGACTACGACCCGTCGCGGCGCCACCCGGGGCAGAGTCATCGGACGAAGACGACGACAGCAACTCAGAGTCGGAAAAGCGAGTGCCCTTTTCACAAAGCGCCATGAGCCTGGGCCCGAGGCTGAGCGTAACGCACGCAGCGCAACGACCGAACCTGGAGACCATTATGAGCACGAGGTCTCTCGAGAACAAGACCAAGACGTCGACAAAGGGCAAACGGCGATCCAGACGGGTAAAGAGGCTGTCTGGCGCCGCGTCTCCCGTTGGCGACGACAGCGACTAAACCAAACCAACCTATCCTCCTACCCTCCCTTGCACTCGAAACGGCGCATCCGTTCAACTTGATGCGCACTGTTCGAATCCGTCCTTGGTCGATCACACATATCCTCTCAGACCACTTGTGCGGTAATCTCCACCAACCTCTCACACCAAATCCTCCACCTCAAACTCACGAATCCTCCCCCCCCCTGAGATTACTCACACCATCCCCCCCTTATCCTCCCACCGCTCTCAGCGTCTTCCCCCTGTCGTGTTGGGGGGTTTCTCTTTTCTACAAGCCTCGTCATTATATGGGATTGGTTTCTCGGATTGTTTTTCTTGGGGGCATGGCAGCTTGGCGCCGGTGCTGGTGTTTTATGTCTTTCTCTTGCATTTCGTCGGTTTTATCTTTTTGGAAACTTGGCAAAGGGTGGTCCATTGTTCACAGGGGCTCCGAAGGGCGGACAGCCACAAAAACGTCCCTTTTTATGTTTACTTCTTCTCTTGAGTATCTGGTGGTTTATTGCACGGGACATGCTTTCACAGTTTCGATAGCTGGGGAAACTACAGAAAAAATAGCAAAATCCTACCTACTTAAAACGAACTCACCACGGCTACTTTCGGTGTGACGTGCATGTGCATGTGCGAATAACCGTCCGGGCCGTCCCTCGTAACCACGTTGTCGTGTTTCCCGGGGTATCACTTTTGACGACACGTCGGTCCGTCCTTTTTTAGTCCCTCCTGTCTTTTCTTTGCCGTGTCCCAGCTCTCCAAATAACGCCCGACCGATGTGAATAATAGCAATCCCCTCTTGTCATTAGAGGTGCATGCCTCCGTCGTTGCCGTCCTCTTCACCGCCGAGCTCTCGCATGCGCTCCTCCAGGGCCCTCCGCAGCTGCTCGTCGCTCACGGTGCCGCCCTGCGACCGGGCCGTCTGGGAATCCATGTGTATCTGGCCGTTGCGGATGGTGCCCGTCTGAAAGGTGCCGTCGGTCCAGGGATTGCGGTCCCCCGTCGCTGTCGTGCCCGTGGTCGTCGTATCTCCCGAGGCAACGGCGGTAGTGCCGTTCGTCTGGGCCGGAGCCTCAACATCATCCTCCTTCTTAGACTCGACTTCATCCCGACTCTGAAACTCATCCCAACTAAGCCCACGGTCCTCGACCTCGGCGCGAACGAGGGCGACGCGCTCGGCCATGCGGTCGATGACCACCTCGTTCTCCCTGATGGCGTCGACGCAGTCTTGATCGGGGGCTCCCGCGGCAGAAGGGGAATCGCCCAGGGCGGTCTCGGTGCCTTGGGCAAAGGGCCGGAGCTGGTCGTTGGAGTATTGCAGGTGGGCGATGGAGTTGCGGATCTCGAGGACCTTGAGGTGGAGCATGGCGAGGGAGAGGTCTTTGAGGGCGGCGGCGAAGCGCGCGGGGGGTATGGGACGGGTGTCTGCGGATGTTGACATGGTGGGTGAGGGATTGTTGTTGTTCGTCGGTAGGTTTGTACAGCGACTGGAAGTTCGTAGGTGTCCTTGGTGGTGATGTATTTCAAAGAATCGCGGGGCAGTTGTTTGCTGCATGGAATTGAAGAAGCTGGTGGGGTCAAACAAGGCTCCCGTTCGTGGCGCGTTCGATTGAGGTACGTACTTACCTACCGTCACCTCCGAAATCACCCCACTCTGCCGGTCCCGGTCGGCCATTGGCGGCGGTAGGGTGGGAACCAAAAAAACCATCGGGACTTTGCAGCTCATTCTCCAATCTCATGAATTCATGCGTTGAAGACAGGTCCCTAATCACGCACCCCTCCCCCCCCGACGAACGGCTTGGTCCTGCCGCCGCCCTTTTGTGTCGTCTGGCCTCGCTGCCCTTTCGCGGCCTCGATTGAGCGCTCTTTTGCGCAATCCATTCATTCGCAATGAGCCTCTTCGTCGCTCCCAATTCGTCCCGCCTCTGGCTCCGACCTGCCCTTCGCGGGTTGACGTGCCGAGCCGCAACCGCCACGACTACTGCGACAGCCGCCGCCGAACAACAACCGTTCCTGCCCGTACGGTGGCTCTCCTCACGCACACCCGGTCCCCGGACCGCCGCCGCTCCCCCGTCGTCGACCTTGTCCTCGAGACATCGTAATCCCGCCTTCGCCTCGGCATACCCACGAATCACCCGCCGCACCCTCTTCTCCGATAAGACAATCCGCAAGTACGAGGACCTCCCCCGAGACTACCGCGACCAAGCCGGCCTTCCCTTCCGCGACGTCGACCTGACCGACACAGAGGTGCTGTCCGTCTTCGGGAAGGGCATCAACGCCCCCCGCGCCAACCACCTGCTCCGCATCCTCCACGGCCGCCGCGTCGCCGGCACCCTCGACGACCCGGCCTTTGCCGTGCACACGGTCAAGTTCACCCGGGACCAGGTCGCCAAGGCATTGGTGTACCTCCGCAAGTCGGTCGTCGTGGACGAGGTGCTCAACGCGGGGCTGCGCGCCGAGGACGAGCTGGAGCAGATGGAGGCGGAGCTGGCGGACAAGGCCAAGGCCAAGGCGGAGAAGAAGCCGGCGGTCGAGGAGACCAAGGCCCCCGAAGCAGACCCCGTCTACGGACACAGCGTGTTCGACCAGATCCGAGCCCGCAACATCGCCAGCCGCAAGTCCCAGGAGCTAGCCGAGGAGGAAGCCCGCAAGGCCGCCGAGGCCCGGGGCGAAGCGACGACGGCGGCCGGTCCGCTGGCCCACGCCGCGAGCCCCGAGGAGCGACAGATCCAGAACCCCAAGATCGCAGAGTACTACAAGAAGGGACAATCGGACCTGAAGGCTCCCCCCGAGCTCAAGGCGTGGGAGCGCATCCTCCCGTCCGTCACCGTCGTGGGCCTGGTCCTCAGCTTGCTCGTTTCCGTGGGGGCCGTGTACCAGGAGCCTGAGGCGCGATACCGCATCTTCCCGGACGTGTCGACCTCCAAGGCCACAGTAGGCGCCCTGGTCGCGCTCAACTTGCTCACCTTCCTGGCCTGGCGCCTGCCGCCCATGTGGTCCCTCCTGAACCGGTACATGATCTTCTGCGTCGCCACGCCCAAGCCCCTCACGCTCTTCACCGCCGCCTTCTCCCACCAGCAGCTCGGCCACCTGCTCATCAACATGGTGCCCCTCTGGATCTTCGGCACCCTGCTGCACGACGAGCTCGGCCGCGTAGACTTCCTCGCCTTGTACCTCGGCTGCGGCGCCGTGGGCTTCGCGGGGAGCCTGGTCACGTACACGCTCCGCGGCTGGCTCGCGGCCACGTCCATGGGCGCCTCGGGCGCCGTCTACGGCCTGTGCGCCGCGTACTTCTGGGAGCACCGCACCGACGGCTTCCGCTTCTTCGGGCTGCCGCCCGACGGCGCCCACGGCATCATCGGCCTGGCGCTGCTGTGCGTGCCGCAGCTGGCCATGCTGGGCAAGACGCAGCGCCTCAAGATCGACATCGCGTCGCACCTGGTGGGCACGCTCGCTGGTATCCTCGGCATCGAGTACTTGACGCGCGACCGGCCCGAGAGGGAGGAGAAGGAGGTGTTTGACGTGTCTTCGCGGGAGTTTTGGGGGTTGAGGAGTAGTTCGCCCCGGGAGTTGAACTGAAATGTTCAGAACGGGCTGAAATGGCGGAGGGAGGGAGGAAAGAGTGTACAACTACCAACGCATGTAATGGCGATTTTGACGTAGACGAGATCTTTGTACATTTACGAATAACTGTACCAATTCCGAATATAAAGCACCCCTCTATTCGTAGACAATGGATTGCGTTTGGAATTGTATTCGAGGTGGGCCGGCGGGTTTGTGGGGATGAAAGATCCCGGTCTGGCGTCGGGCGTGTGCTTCGTTTCCCGGCAACCAGCGAACGGATGGAGAAAAGTGACAAAGGGTATGCATTTAGTGAAGCATCGCGACGTGAATGGACATTGATGTTTATGAATGTCAATGGAATAGATTGCGAGTTGTGCATCTATGGCGATGTATCATAAGGCCTGTTCCATAATTTGGTCTATCAATCTCGTGCTCACTGACTGTCTAAACAACCTCCACCGTGATCCTCCATGGCCTAGCTGACGGCGTGTTCTGTCGCGTGACCGGGCAGCTCGTATGCGTTTAGTTTATGAAGAGAAACATCCGGAGCATGAAGAGCACATCCAAGGCAGTTGAGCAAGGTTTGAGAAGTTGTCGGCGAATTAGGGCGGCATGGCGGAGCATTCAACAAGGAATCACAGCTTGCAGGTGTCGGCCGTTGTGCACACCCAAGTCTCAAGTGTCCCTTGCAGTAACGTCTCAGAGTCAAACCTGGCTCCCCAGACCCTCTGACCACCCATTGAGATTCCCTGCTTCCTTTGCGCGATTGGAGGTTGTCGGAGGATGCGATCCATGTGGCCTTGGCGGCTTACTTCCTGTTGTTGGAGAGGCAGATGCTCTCGCTCGCAATGGGCCCGAAGATCTTCTTGGTCGAGGAGTGCGTGTTGATAAAGTTGACGAGTTGAGGATACTGGACATGTCGCATACATTCCAACTCTCCGATCGCATCGGGGACGTCACAACCCATAAACTTGGCCTCGGAGGTGAAGTTGGCATCCTCATGGTCGGCACTCTTCTGAGGTACTGACGCAGTCCCGGACTGAACGAAAGTGGCGCGAGAAAGTATCTTGTTCCAATAGGACAGCAGTTGATGGTCGACAGACTCGACACCGGTGGCCTGGCCTAAACGAGTGGTTGCGTTTGGATCGCCGTCGAATGCCCCAATGTTATCTGCCACCCACTCAAGGGCGATTCGCCGATTCAAAAAGTCGAAATGTTCGAGTGCCGCAGCATTGGACAAACCGAAAATGTTCACTTGACGAGTCAGGTCGATCTCAGCGTCTACCCACCGGGGGTCGAGCGAAAGGGTTATTGAGAAACTCCCCCACAACAGTATATCTTCGCTCAGAAAACCTGTATAGAAGGCTAGAAGAGTCCTGAAGGTGAGAGCAACGAGAGATAGTATGAGAAACCTGAGAGAAACCATGGCGAGATCGTTGCTGGGCAGCAAGGATGTCATCGTTCTCCACGGAACGAGAGCTCCTTTATGTAGCTGGGTCAAGGGCACAGCGACGGCGTTAATCCTAGGCAAATATCAGGGGTTACTCGTGTGACCTGGGGACTTTTTGGTCAAAGACAGGTTCGTCCCTGGTTCTGAGCGGAGAAGGTGGTTATGTTTCTGGCACACAAAGAGACTGGGAGGAGACATTTTGCTACCCCGACGATTCCCACCGTTTGGTGTTTGTCAGCTTCATTTCCGTTTGTTAGCAAAGGTCAAATATGAATGCCCCGAGGTGAGCCACGACGCTCTCTTTGACCCAAATTTTTCTGGATTTCTTCATGAAATCTGGGTTAATTGTTGACATTTCTTCACCTGTCGAGCGTCGCCTTGGCTTGGTTGACGGAGGGTCCGTCACTTCCCTAAGCAGAGAGGTTTCGCTGCTCTAACGTCCCATGACTCCAGCAGGAGCTGAGATAATACGTTTGACGATGGTTGGCGAGGGATAGGACAGCAAGTGGCCCGATGAGGGAAAGTTTCACGTTGGATTGAAGAAGACATGGAGGCAAGATGTGCAAGTTGCCGTCTGCATGTCAACTCGGTTAGAAGCATAATTCTTTATCGATCGCATGTGGAGAAGCGCGGCGCTAAGCGTTTTTCTTTAGCGCACGGCCCTTGCTTGAAGCCGCTGTTTGCGTCCAATCACACGCAAGCGCTGGTCACTTGAAGAATCGATGATTTCAGGTTTGTCTCGGAACTGGGCTGAGCACACGTGGACGAATAACTGTGAACGGTATCCCTTGAATGATTGAAGTTTTTTCCCGGTGATTGTTGAGTTGATTTTGTCTCTCATCTGGAACCATGCACTGTGCCGGGATAATCCGCGCAAGTTCTGCAGGGGCGTGCCTGCCCATCTCTGATATGCTGGCGAACCCATGCCGGTTGTTGTCGAACTCGCTCGGCACTGTACGAGGTGTTATGTTGTGGGCGTATTGAGGGCTTTTATTGCGCACTTTATTTTTATCGCTTTAATAATGAAGTAGGCTGGGAACAGTCCAGTCGATAGAATATTGCTTGGCCCGATGATTCATGAATAAGAGGCATTCTGACTGTACGAATACGCCAAACTTTGTATGCGTCAGCCTTGGACATGCAACCGTACAGTGCGCAGCCAAGTAAAGTCCCACTGGCATTAACGGTGGCTGTATTTCTCGTTGGCCGCCCCCTTTTTTGGTGCTTTTTGCAGGATCAATGAGCTGGACCTTTGTTGTCGAGTTGTTTACCAACAAGGACTGACTACCTGCCAGATGATTGTTTAATCTTGGTTGTTCTCGCCAGAAGCAAATTTAGCCAAGCCACCAAAGTCAACAAGAGTCGAGATCAACAACGATCAAAAAGGAGCCGGTGGAGTTTGTGCTTTGTTTTGAAGGTGGGTTTTCTGAGACGCTGCGCGCTAATAAAGACACACTCTCTCTCATCAGGAGACGCCCGCTCTTCTCCGTACAGTATTTGTACGTGCGAACAACACCTCCCTCCTTCTATTTTCCCCGTCCCGTCCCATTCGAACCCGACTAGGCTCGTGCTGAGCCAGCCCGAGTAGTAGTTCTCCATTAGGTTCGGCTTGTTTATTAGTTTCGCATTTGGAGCATGTTGTCGTACCGGGCCGTCCTTTCCTCCTTCTTCACTCCCTTTTCCGACCTTCCTTTGCCGTCCTCCCTCCGTGTTTTACCCTCGCGTGCTACTCTCACGGACAACAACAACAGCATTGCCTCAGCCTCAGCCTCACCAGGAGAAGAAGAAGAAGAAGGAACAGAACGACCAACTCCCACAACACCAAACTCAGCCCAACCTCTTCTCCCTTTGTCTTCGTTGCCCTGGTCACCCCCCCAAGACTCCGAGTCACGGCCGCAGCTACCACCTTCCAACGCTCCCAAGTCCATCCTTGACCCTGCGCCATGTTTTAACCGAGTGTCGTCCGTTCCTTCAAAAAAACGTCGTCGTCGAACTTCTCCTCCTCCTCCTTCCTCTCCCCCACACACCGCGGAGCAGGAATCCGACCGTGACGAGCAGCCGAAGCTGCCTCCTGCCACCATGGAGCACCAAATCGCGAGCCCCGTGTCGGCCCAAACCGACTCGACTCTCTCTTCACCTCTCTCTAACCTCTCCAAAACCCCATCATTACCGTCGTCTCCCGAAATGCCCGACCCGACGAACCGCTATCCCTCGCCTACCTCGACCGCCACCTCGGGGATTCAGTCTCCTATAAAATTGGGCAAGCCCATCTACGACGAGGAAGACCTTCGAAGGAAACTCGACGCAGCCGCCGAAGGCCCCCCGGCAAAGAGGCGCAGGATGACGCCCCCAAAGGAGCGCACAACCGCCTACCTCGATCTCACCAAGCCCGAGAGCGAATTCTCAGCAGAGGACAACTGGCAAATGGAGCGCCTGATTACGGCGTTGCGCAAGAAGAAGAAGATTGTGGTGATTGCCGGTGCAGGAATTTCCGTTTCGGCGGGCATTCCCGACTTCCGCTCGTCCACTGGCATGTTTGCGACGGCGAAACGCGATCACAACCTCAAGGGCTCCGGAAAGCATCTTTTCGACGCCTCAGTCTACAAGCACGATTCTTCCACGCAGTCTTTTCACGCCATGGTCCGAGAAATGGCCCAAATGTCAAAGGCGGCAAAGCCAACCCCTTTCCACCACCTGCTCGCGTCGCTAGCCCAAGAAGGTCGCCTCTTGCGCCTGTACTCGCAAAACATTGACGGCATCGACACGTCCATGAAGCCGCTCGCGACGAACGTTCCCCTCAACGCGAAGGGTCCGTGGCCGGCCACGGTTCAACTCCACGGCAGCCTGGACAAGATGGTGTGCACCAAGTGTGGCCAACTCGAGCCCTTCAATGGCGATGTTTTCGACGGACCTGAGGCTCCACTCTGCAAGACGTGCGAGGTGGATGACGAAGTACGCACAGCCCACGCTGGAAAGCGAAGTCACGGCATTGGAAGACTGCGCCCTCGCGTTGTGCTCTACCACGAGTACAATCCCGACGAAGAAGCCATTGGCAACGTTTCGAGCGCCGACCTCAAAGCCCGTCCCGACGCCGTTATTGTGGTTGGCACCACGCTGAAGGTTCCTGGAACGCGCAGGCTCGTCAAGGAACTGTGCCAGGTGGCTCGAAGCCGCAAAAATGGGCTGACAGCTTGGATCAACGTCGACGCAGAGCCAAAGGGAGTCGATTTCAAGGATTGCTGGGACATGGTGGTGCGCTCAAAATGCGACAACGTGGCCCGCCTCGCCTCCCTCCCGCCCTGGGACTGCACTATTGGTGATGATTACTTGGTCTCACAAGAGGAGGATCGCGAAAGCCGAGAGCGTCGTAGCAAGACTACCTTTGCCGTCAATCTGCCCTCCAGCCCAACCGATCCCGAAATCGAGCTGCACTTCAAGCCGAAGCAGGTGGAAAAGATGCAAGGCATTCCCACGCCCAGCGCCAGCCCCAAGCCTTCGGCGGCCAAGAAGATTGCGAGAGCGAAGCAGCAGAGCAAGATTTCGTTTGGCGGTGGCAAACCGTCTGACGTCGACAAGCCGGCCAAGGCAATCAAGAAGGCGACCACCAAGCCTCGCGCCCGCAAGCCGAAGCAGCCCGTTCCCAAGGCGGCACCACCACCGGCCAAGAATTCCGTCATGCAAAAGTTCAAAACGGTCAAGGCGAACCAGGTGCCCGAGAAGAAGGTCGGCGGGAAGCCCCGAAAGTCGCTCCCTACTTCGCGCCCCAAACCCGCGTCAGACGACTCCAAATCCCTCCCCGCGCTCCGCCCGAAACGCGGACAATCACCGGAAGACTTCCTCTTCAAGCGAGAAGCGAGCGAAGGCGACAAGTCGGATCTCAGCTCGGCTCCCCCTTCGAGCCCGACGGTGTCGGAACGTCCGCGGTCCGACACCATTTCTCCAAAGTCCATCCCCGCGAGTTTACGCGGCATCATCGATATGGCGTAACGCGGTTTGGATTCATTGTGTACTTTTTTTCATTCATTCTTTTTTTCTCCAGGAAATCAAAAAGATTATTAGAAGATACCACCACTGGAAGGACGGATGGCTTTTCTTTCTTCTTTTTCCCTTTTCTCTTTTTTCGAACACACATTTTTGCCCCCTCCGTCGTGGGCTGGATGGAATACAACACGAACGAATTGGCGTTGGGGCGGAAGATTTCGGTTGGGCTATGAGGATGGATGAACGGACGGACGGACGGACGGTTGGTTTGCTGCCGCTGGCGAGGACGGCTTTTGGGTCGTGTGTGTATATTGCATCCTAGGGATTACTTATAACTTTATGGCGTTGCGTTTGCGCGGCATCAGGGGATGTCGAGTGCGCAGAGTTGGTCTTGATTAGTAGAGGTGTTTTTACACGTCTACTTTTATATCTCATTTTGAATTGTGGTTTCACCTGATGACTTCTTGAGTCGTGAAATCTTTGGTCTTGAAATGGAGTCGGCGTGTCGTAGAATGAGAAGCATCACGCCTCCCAAGTGACACACCCAAGATAGGGTCAAATGAGTATTATCTTTACATCTGTCAAGAAACCGGGTATTTTCTCCTATTCATGGGTATCATGCACCTACTATATATCCTTTCGGCGCCCCGTCTTCCCTCCCATCTCAATCAACCCCCATTACTCCTAATTTGCAAAATGCAAAAATTCCATGTCAAACTCCAGCCCAGCTCCCAGAACGAGATTATCCATTCCATTCCATTCCATCCCATCCCATCCATGCATGTCTTGCAAATCACTTGATGTGAACCTCGATAGTGTCCATGTCGACAATCTCGCAATCGTCCATGGTCATATGCTCCTCCAGCCGATCGCCGTCAAACCACAAACTCACGTCCTTACCCGCCGGCAATCCCCTCTTGGTGCGGTACCCCGTGATGAGCGTCTCGACCGTCGTCTCGGCGCGCACGCTCAGCCCCACGTCGTCCTGGTCGCGGGCCTTGAGGACGACCTTAATCTTTGGCGCCGGCGCGGGTTCTTCCTCCTCGGCAGCTCGCCCTTCCTCGTCCTCGTCGTAGCCCAGCTCGCCGACCTCGCGCCGCCGCCGCAGGTCCTCTTCGCGCTCCATCTCGCTAAACAGCTCCGGCGTCCACACCTCGAGACACACGCGCGAGTGCGACTCGTCGAACCCCGACCGCCGGAGCGAACTCCCCGCCGGGCGACCGTCGACGACGAAGCGCCCGTCGCCCGCGGGTCGGATGCCCAGACTCTGCAGCGTCGAGTAGTTGTACACGCGGCGGCGGCGCCACGTGATGACCATGTCCTCCGGGTGCTCCGTGGGGATCTCGACGGCGTTCCTGCGCTGGACGGCGAGCCACGAGTCCCGGAAGAGGCGAAGGGGTTGGTTGTAGAGGGCTTTGACGCCGAGGGTCTTGGTGCCGGGGATTTCCGACCGGACGATGATGGTGGTGGATTCCTTGGCGAGGGAGCCGTCCGATGTCGAGCGCATGAGGGCTTCGTTCTTTGCGCGCTGTTCACGGGCTTTGCGCACGTATTCGGCGAATTCGTCGTCTTCGGCCTCGGGGGCTGGCTCAGGAGCTGATGGTTGGGGAGACGAGGCTTGCACAATTTCCACGTCGCTGCTGCTGCCGCCGGCGGTGGGATTTGGAACCGCCGTCGTAGGTTTGGGGTCGTCGTCCGAGTCCGAGTCCAAAGAAATGACCGCCGCCTGCGTGGGATTGAAGCTCTGCTTTCGGGGCGGTTCTTGTTGAGCCTGAGCGTTCTTGCGCGGGCTGCGTCTAAAGGGCGACTTCCTGCTCGAGGACGGCTTCGTGGGAGACTCTGGCGCGCGATAGGCGTGTATGAATCGCCTCACCGACGGCGAGGGCTCGGCCACACCATCTTCTTCCGCTTCCTCGATGCTCTCGCTAGGTTTACGCGATGACTCGGTGTCGGTTCTCGATCGCTTGGACGGCGGAGGCGTCACGAGTTCGCTATACAATCATCAGCACAGCAAACAAAGAAAACCCCAACAAAAGTCACCCACCTGCCACGATCCTCATCCCTCTGCGTCGTAGGCAAATCCCGGGCCTCCAAACTCCCCGACCCGGCTGCACCCCGCACCTCGACGTCATCCGAATGTGCTTCCCCGTCATCGCCTCGCTGCTTCGCCTCCTCGCGCGCCCTCTTCTCCCCAGCAGCCATGACGTCCAGCCTTCTCTGCTCCTCCAGCTCGCGCTGCTTCTGTTTGCGCTTCAAACGCCGCTCCCGATCCGCCGCGACGATGGGTGCCATTTCCCTAGACCGGCGAAACAGATCGAGCCCGTCGTCATCGTCGCTATTCTCGGCGTCGTCGTGGTGGGCTGTCGCGGGAGCGGGCTTGGGGCGGCGGAGGGCCGTGGGCTTGAACGGGAGCTTCTTCTTCTTTGGCGGCGACGCCAGGAAGTCTTCAGGCATGGTGAGTGGTGGTCTGAGGGTGTTAGTTCAGAGCAAAGCCTTTAGGAGAGAGGTTGTAGCAGAGAGGATTGTTTCGCCTGGGGTTTTGTTGAGAGAGGGGAACAGGAGAGGAGAGGAGAGGGGAGGGAGGAATTGTGCCACCACACTTTACGCGCTGAGAGCGGTTAGTTGCATCGTTGGTTGGTTGGCCTGGAGAAAAAACACGGGCGGCAGCACCCGTCGCGAGAAGACCGCACTAACGGGACGTGTTAAGGGCTTTCACAAAGAACAGGCCGAGCGCGTCACCGTGCACAGTGCGAGCATTCCCCGCAACTTACGTACCTCAGGTATTCCCAATCTTATCGGCGACCGCCAAGGCTCATTCAACTCCATCCCGCCATCGACAAAAACGCACCTGCAAAAGCTCCCATCAACCTCCACCATCAGTCATCTCCAACCACCGCCGCCACCATGGAAAACGGAAGCATCTCACAAGGAGAAGGCAAGGATCCCTCCAGCTTCCTCAGCGAAATCATCGGAAACCCCGTCACCGTCAAGCTCAACTCGGGCGTCGTCTACAAGGGTAATTCAACACCTCCCCTCCTCATCCTCCTCCAGGCTAGGAATGTTTCGCTGACGCTGTACCAGGAGAGCTTCAGTCCGTCGATGGCTACATGAACATTGCCTTGGAAAAGACTGCCGAGTACGTCAACGGTGCCAAGCGGAGGGAGTATGGCGATGCCTTTGTGAGGGGGAACAATGGTAAGTCTCTCCGTTGCCTGCTCTTCAACCTCGTCTGACTTATCCTTCCAGTCATGTATATCTCGGCGGATTCATCATGATGATAATACAAATGAAAACCCATTGACGCTCTGCCCTTTTTGTCTGGTTTCTTTGCTCTGTGCACCTCTCACCATGCTCACCTTCGCATCTGTCGCTGCCGGCTCATCTTCATAACTCCCTCCAAATGGACCAACGTTACCAACTCCTACAGCCGTTCCGTCCACGCAAAGAATGTGCACCCATGAACCTCAACCTCGCCATCCTCGTTCCGTGCACCAGCCCCATTCTCAAGGACCTCATCAAACCTCTCTTCAAACCCCCGCCGCGCCTCCCCCTCGCGAACCGCGTTCCAGCTCAACGTATTAACCCGATCCCACAGCCCACCGCGCGTCAACCAGACCGACCACGTCACCTTGTCCGTCCCCAGAGGCGTCGAGAACAAGGGCTGCTCCTCGGCCTGTCGTTCGAAGACGTCCTGCCACTCCAGGTGCCGGAACCGCGGTTGCCCGTCAAGGTGGCCCGAGAAGCTGAGCTGCCGAAGCTCGTGCTCCCACCTGGTGGATGCCGGCCAGGACTCGGGGCTGTTGTCTGGTCCCGGGTTGTCAGTAGTTGGCCTGTTGGGGGTTGGATGAGGCCTGCTCACAGTCTTCGATGTTCCAGATCAGACCCAGCTTTGCCCCGGGCTTGAGCACGCGATGAATCTCCTTCAATGACTCCTCCTTGGCGAACCTAGGCGTGGTTAGAGCCTTGATGGAATCTCCGGCCTTCTCATCGCAACTAACCAGTGAAATGCCTACTCAAATCCAGTCAGTCAACATCACGCCTCCAACCTCAACAGCAACACCCCAATACTAACCTGAGCAACCACAACACCATCCGCCCAACCATCTCCCACCCCCTTCATATCAGAAGCTGTCCCCCTCTGCACCTCGACCCCCGCGAGCCCTTTCCCGACCAGCGGCTCCCGCATCGAATCCAGCGGCTCCACGGCGATGATCTCAAACTCCTCGGGCCGGGCGGCCAGCTCCTCGGTGAACTTGCCCGTGCCGGCCGCGAGGTCGACGATTCGAGCGCGCTTCTCGCCTTCCAGGCCGAGGCGCTTCAGGAGACCATCGACTGCCACGGGTCCGTATGACGGGCGGTGCGCGTCATACGACTGCGCGTTGTGGAAGCCCTTGGAGGCGGCATCATGGATTAGGTGGTTGGACGTCATGTTTGCGGTGTCAGCTGTCCTTCTGAATTTTAAGCTTGTAGGTCGTTGTTTCTCTCGAGCAGTGCAAGAGTGAAGAATCAATGTGCGAATTGAAGCCTGGACAAAGCCCATATTATACTTCCTTGCACCCTCGCGACCCCGCGAGGTCGGAGTAACCCCGCGGCCATGATCAGATATTGCACGACATGGTGCGGACTGCTCCGCATCTGGTCGATAACGCAATCCGTGGCCTCGGTGAGTCCTAGTCGAGAGTAGGGACTGGCTGGGTCGGACTACGAGGGCGCGACGGATTTAGTCCGGGTTCGCAATCATTGCCCTGAGCAGTAGCGAGCTGCAAGCTTCGGAGTCGGACATCGGGAACAGGTCTGGAAATTGAACTGGTATAATGGGTTCAATCTTTGTCTATCAGGTAGCATAGACAAGAAACCTCTCAAAAGTTTGGCGCTTCAAATCTTGGCGTACATGGACTGGTTTGATCCCTCCCTTCAGGCAATTGGTACAAGACTCCCACCCTGATCTGAACTTGCGTCCGAGGCGCGGGGCTTGCACAGAACTCGAGTCTATATTCAGGTGCTATTTGGCGATTTTGACGGAATATCCCCGCTCCCAGGTGCTTTCACCTCCTGCAGCTTCTGTCGAGTGTTTCTTTTGTCGGAGTCAGAAGCATATCTGGTCGATATGGACTTGAGCCCTCGGAATATGCCTTCCTCGCATGACCATGCGGCCTGGCACCGGTTGGAACTACCGCATCTCCACGGCTCACCCGAGCTGCATACCGATCAACTCGAGTCTCTGTCAAGCTATACGAGCCCAATCCAGCTGTAGGTGATTCTGGAGTTGAGGCAGCAGTGGTTTTGTTGGATGGTCTTGGCGTTCTGGCAGGAGTGATGAATGGGTTACGAAAGCTTGGTTGAGAGGGTTTGCCAGTTGGTGCCTGATTAGAAATTCCCAACAGAGGGTTTCGTCGAACTCGCGCCTTTGGTGTGGCCTGTTTGGGTCTCGATCGACACGAGCTCGCAGTTTGACAGCTTTGGGGTGACTCTGCAGGCAATGTTGACGGTACTCTGCAGGAGAGATCAAGAAAGCTTGCAGAAACAGTCCGGGGATTTTTGAAGGCGTGGTATTCTCCTATTGAGTCGTTATAGGCAGGGTCGACCAGCTTCCCCTTTCCTTTGGGAGTGCAGAGAGAACTTGCGACCGGAGTCGCCAATGGTGCGGTGTGTCTGGATTCCGGCGTGTTAGGCCGCGAGATCCAGATTCCCTCCACTTGTATACCATGTTGAAGAGCTCGAATGCCAAATGGGATTTCGGGGGGACGCAGGGCCTCGATTCCGCAGTGCGAAATGACGGACGTTCGGGCGCGCTTCTCCTCGTCGAGGAGTTCCAAGCGACGCATCGTTCGGTTGCTTCGCCACAGGCGGGCGAATCCAAAAGCGAAGACGAGCATGATACAGCCAGCGAGAACCTGTCTCCCAAGTCAGTCGTCAGTGATGTACATGGGTGGCTTCGCAGAGACTGGGCGCCATTGTCGTCAACTCGGGAACGGCCACTCACGAAAGTCATTTTCTGCCACAACTCCCAGTCCACAAAGAAGTGGCTCATGGCGAGGTCCTTGTGGTTAGCGATGAATCCGCAAGGCGTAAGAGGACGAACAGCCCTTCGAGAGGATTGTAGGCGTGTTTGAGACCAAAACGGGCTTGTGTTCCAAAAACCAAAACAAGGGGAGTCGTGACAAAATGAGCGAGGAGCACAAGAAGACGGTTAACGTTGGATCCGGGGGCTCACGTGGCGACGAAACGGGCCATGCCGTACAAGCTGGTTTATGGGAAGAAGGAACTGCCGGCGTATACCTGCTGTAGAGATGATCGGAGTTAGGGCAGTGAGGCAGGAGCTGGAGCAACGATGGCAGGAGCGATCGTGAAGAATCTCCCAGGTATCGATACCGCCAGGGCCACCTCAATAGCCTTGCCTTAGGTTATCTCTTGAGATGCACCTAGAGTGGTCTAATTCGTTGGAAATATGAAGATGGTGAACAGTTATCTTGCATTCAACAGGTCGGATTCCGGATCAGGTGTGAAGGGCCAGAGAGCGAGAACTGTCCGTTTGACCGCCCATGGCTACAATCCCGCGAAACCACTCGGAAGCTTGATCAATACACGAATACAAATCTGCAAGTACCAGAATCAGATATAGCTTCTCCCGATATTCAAGCCATGCGGCGCCAAGGTCTCAGATCTCATAGATCCTTCCAGGGTGCCTCCTCCGGTTGTGTCACTCTCATCGCGATGAATAACACGGTGCTAATACCTCGGAGAAGAGTTTTCGTATACTTCCCTAGGTAGTCGATAGACACTTCTCGGGCCGTAATAGTGGCTTCAAGTCAGAACATGGCACTCTGCTCGAGTCTTGTGGCGGGCAAGATTGCCGGCCCGTTTGGTGATACTGCATCTCCATGCAAGCGGCTTCGACTCCACGGGCAGTACATGAGTCTCCCGATAGATTCGGACCAAGATGCGATCAATATGAATCGAGGAGAAGCCGAACAAAAGAATTCAGACGCCATCAAAGAAAGCCTCAATTTCTTTAATGAAACCACATCCGGTCCACATCAACCGGAGTCGCGAACCCCGAGCAAGGCCGGGTTGGCGGGTCCATATCGGTCCACCTCGGAACGGCCGGGGCACTGGGTACAGTACATTCATGACCCAACGTGTAAGTGAACAGACTCGACATGTGGCGCTGCAAAACGACAATGCGAGGCTTTTTGCTCCGATTCATGGCTATGGCTTGCGGGCTTCGTAAGTATTCGTAAACAACCATGGCTGGAGCATGCAAAGCAATCGAGGCACAGTAAGACTTCACAGCCCTCTCAATCTGACACGGATCTTCTGTGATCAACACGCGGAACCACGGTAATAAAGCGATGATCTATGCCAAGAAGTAGTAGGCTGTGTGTTGGGAAACCGGGAGGAGGGAAAACGAAAACGAGACGAAACCCGGCCAGGGCACACGCAGCGACGTGCCAGAGTGAGGTGACACTGACGACAGACTGGAGGCCAAGGGTCTCGCTCTCAAGCCTTCCAACCTTCTGGCGTTCGCAGGGGCCGTTCCCCCAACGCCTCGACCCCTGGAGTCTGTGGCATGTTGGCGTCGGGGCCTCGCATCGGACTCGATCGTAGCCCCCGCCTTCCGAATGGCGAGAAGTGAGAAAGACGGCGAAAGGGGCGAAGTTGGGCGAACAGTTCATCACTGTATTGGGGCTTGGAGGGGCAGATCTGTGAAGGATGCGGATGTGGGATGCCGTCGGGTATTGAATCGGGCAAGAGTGGCGCCGACGGTTTGCTGAGGATGGAAACAGGATTGATTCCAAAAAGTGAGAAGTGACTCGAGAGTCGAGAAGTGCAAGAAGTGCAACCGTTTGGAGGAAGGTACCACGCTCGATCTTGCCTGGGAAGGAAAGGACAAGCACACGGGGAGCTGGGAAGGAACCCATGTGATGGATGAGATTTCCATGACGGCAAGTGCGAATCTCCCGTCAGGGCAGGTTCCAGGTTGATTGGCGCCATAATTTGCTGGCGCTGGATGTCCTTGGATGCCCTGCTGACGTCTCCCAAATCCACACACACCACGCAACATGTCGAGTCGTGAGCAGCCTTTTGCCATGCGCCGGTGCAAGTTCCCGCTTTCTGGTGCCGGCCTTTCTGACTTGCCGCCGACTTGCCCTCGACTTGCCCCTATCGCAATGTGCCAACAAAACAAGCACGTACATGCGACACGTTTCGTCCCCCTCCATCATGCCTTCTCAAAAGGTCTCATCAGCAAAAAAAGAGCAAAGCCCTCTCTTGGCCCATCACAGCCGCCGGACAAAGCCACCTCCACCCCGATCCACCACTTTCCGCTCCCGCCGCCTCTCTCATGTACGTGCGAATACTAAATGCTCTCGCCTCCCCCATCTCACGGAATCTCGGTTCTTAACTCAATTAAAACCCCCTGATCTATTTCGTTCCTCGTGTCCGTGTTTGTTGGCAACCTCCGTTCACGTCAATTGCCTGACTTGACTTGACTCGACTTTGCCCAACTATAACCTTGGCTTCCATCCTCGCCCATTATTTCATCTCGTCTCGCCCCGTCCCTCGACTGTCGCTCCTACCTCGACGTCTTCCCCGCGTATCCGTATTTCCTCGCCCACTCTCATCTTGACTCGACTTGAGATTCAACATTGCTTCACTCGGTCAACCAACCAAACCATACAAATACATCATTCCTCTTCCGCCTCTTACCAACGCCCACCTTCGCAATGCCCATCCGCAACCCCTTTGTTCGTCGTCCTGGCAGCGTCATCATCCAGGACGAGAACCATCGCCCCGAAGAACGACCCCAAGCCCCCGGCTTCGAGCGAGTCGACACTGTCGGATCCAAGGCGTCTTCGGTCCTCAGCATTCGCACCACCAAGAACCGCGACAATGGCGAGTACAAAATGAGCGGTATGTCTTCCTCCGTTTCAGGGACCACGCGACCACACAACGGCGGCGTCTGGCCCGTTGCCCCTCGTCCAGCGATGCGCTACTGTCGAAGCATGCCCACTAACACTGAGATTAGTCGTCAATGACAGCGGCGTCTACCTTCCAGTGAGCAGCCACCAACCTTGACTTTGTTCCACGCCGACTTTGCGATTCTAACCCTCGTCACAGCCCTCACCGACTGAGGAAGCCGGCGCCTGGCCCCGCAAGTATCTCTCGCGCAACTCGACCGACACTCGCAGCAGTTTCGGCGACATTGAGCACTTTTCCATCTCGAGAGAGTCCTTTGACTCGTATCGCCGCTCCTTTGTACGTTCTTCCACTCGCCGGGACGTCTAACCAGACTAACCCCCCTCGCAGGACGTTTCGGCGCGGTCACCAATCCCATCGTGCGATATCCCTACGCGCCAGAGCCTCGATTCCGCCCGCTTTCCCCGTCTTCCCCGGTCAGCCGTGGATCAGCAGTTCAAGCGACAGCCTCCCACCGCCGAGGAAGGCTTCGAAGACGTTGGTCTCGAAGACAAGCAGCCCCAACCCCGAAAGCGCGGCTTCTTCTCCAAGTTCTCCGAGACCCAAGCAAAGGACGCCCCAGCCCAACCCGTTGCCGTGTCTCGTTTCCTGGTCCACGGACGCAAGCGGGCGCCCAGCGGACAGGGCGCGGAGCTGGGCAGCATGGACCAGAACAAGAGCACAGAAGGCCAAGAGATGCAATAAGCTCATGACAACGATAATGAAAGAACTATATTCACGCATGTATTAAAGTTGGCTGGGTTTTTTTGTCGATTTTGGCGTTGGGGTAACCTGGGTGGGATTCAATGCAAGGCCAGCATTGCTACTGCATCGAGTACAACATGGATAGAAAACACTCGCTTTGGTTACAATGGGGCATGGACAGATGGAAGAAAGTCCCAGGAGGGAAGAGACACGATTATATACGTAATGTTAATGGGAAGAGAAGTGTCTATCGGCACCTTGAGTTACGACGACCGGTGTTAGCCGCGATTGACGATACCCCGAGGATGATGATGCGTTAGCGGGGTTCAACAGCGGAAGTCGGTCTTCAAGTCGATCTTCTTCAACTCAACTCTCCAAGTTCTATGTGCAAGACATTCCAACTTTCCTTTGCCTACAAAAGAGATGATTCTAATGGCATTCTTGGCCTGACTCCCGACGCGGACCGGGATTCCCGATGACCGGAGTCCACTGACTAACATGCATGCACGTTCTTTATCTCTCGTATGTATGTACTCCGTACTAATGGACCCATGATGGACTCATAGCCTCTCGCGCCCTCTCGTGGGCTCTCACGGGGTCCCTTACGAGAGCGACTCGCTGGTTTAGATGGCGTGCTGCCCCGCTTTAGTTGACGTTTGCGCGCCCTCTCTTGAGAAAATTTGTCAACTATCAACTTCATTTGACTCATTTTGAGGACCCATTTGTTACGTCTTGAAGCAATTGGGCTGCATTGGCTTCGAGAGTCACAGATATTAATCCCACCGGATTCCTTGAGGCAATCGCTCTTCTCCCCCTCAGATTCAGTCATCTTCATCATCGTCAAACCCCTCTTCCCCGCTTCGAGCAAGAAGTTTCAACAGGAATCGATAAAACAAAAGATGACTTCGGAACAACTCGACAGCTCCCTAGCCGGCATGTCGCTGGCGACTCGGGGCGTGCACGCCGACGACGGCATCGCCGCGCATGCCGCCGTGGCGCCGGCCATGCATGTCAGTACCACGTTTCGGTATAGCGATGATCCGGAGAAACTTAGCTTTTGGAGCAATTCTGGTGTAAGTTGAGAGTGTTTTTTTGTTCGGTGGTGTGGTGGTGGTGGTGGTGGTGGTGTTGAATGCTTATACTCTCATCGAGTGATGAGTGATGAGAGCAAGACGGGATATCCAGAGTCCTAGACGTCAACGTCAACTGTCCTCGTTAACACATCTCAGACCGACAACCCCCTAGACTCCCACATCTACTCCCGCGACACGGCCCCCAACACAACCCGCCTCGAAGCCGTCCTGACGTCCCTCCTGGGCGCCCCCTCCCTCACCTACTCGTCCGGCCTGTCCGCCTTCCACGCCATGCTCGTGCACCTCAACCCCAAGCGCATCGCCATCGGCGACGGCTACCACGGCTGCCACGGCGTCATCAAGGTCCTCTCCCGGCTGACGGGCCTCCAGCAGCTGCCGCTCGACTGCGCCCTCGAGGACCTGGGGCCCGGCGACGTGATTCACGTCGAGACGCCGCTGAACCCGACCGGCGAGGCGCGCGACCTGGACTTCTACGCCGAAAAGGCGCGCAAGGCGGGAGCCTACTTGACCGTGGACGCCACGTTCGCGCCGCCGCCGCTGCAGGATCCGTTCCGGCACGGCGTCGACGTGGTCATGCACAGCGGGACAAAGTACTTTGGCGGGCACTCGGACATGCTGTGCGGCGTGCTGGCCGTGAACCCCAAGCACGAGACCTGGGTGCGATCGCTGCGGGACGACAGGCTCGTTCTCGGGTCCGTCATGGGCAGCCTCGAGGGCTGGCTGGGCATGCGATCGCTGCGGACCTTTGAGCTACGCATCCTCCGCCAGAGCGCCACGGCTACGGCCTTGGTGTCCTGGCTGGCCGAGCAGCAGCGCGACCCGTCGTCACCCATTCACGCCCTGGTCGAGCGGGTGCAGCACGCGAGCCTGCAGCCCGAGGCTGCCGACGAGAACAGCTGGCTGCGACGACAGATGCCAGGCGGCTGGGGACCCGTCTTCTCCTTTTACGTGCGCGACGCCGACGACGCCAAGCGGTTGCCGAGCAAGCTGCACCTGTTCCACCACGCGACGAGTCTGGGCGGCGTCGAGAGCCTGATCGAGTGGCGTGCCATGACGGACGCAAACGTCGACAAGCGGCTGCTGCGCGTGAGCATCGGCGTCGAGGGCCTGGAGGACCTCAAGCAGGACTTGCTTCAGGGGTTGGCGGCTCTGCAGAAGGAAAAGGCTGCGAAATAGGAGACGCTTGTCTGGGTGGGCATGTACCTTGGATGGTCAATAATGAGACGGATAGACAGAGAATAGACGCTGAAGAGTGACACAAGAAAGAAAACGAGATGACTGTTTTAAAAGGAAAGAAAACACTGCAACATATCTAGAAGGTCTATCATCTAATAGCCATGACACGAGTAAGAGAAGAAGCGACAGTAAGAGAGTAAGCGAAAGACAAGAGAAAAAACACATGTCAGTCATGAAAGCGTGTACAATTTGAAACATGACTTGTATCCCTGAAGAGACAGTAAAACGAAGGAAAAGAAGTCTTGTGGAGAAGATGAAGACATGATAAAACATGTCAAAAAAGGTGAAGAGATGGGATGAGTGGTGAAAAGGGGTTAAATGAGAGGAGAGAAGCGAAGATTGACGAAAAGGGGGTAAAGGAGAGAAGAGAAGAGGAAAAAGGAAAAAAGAACAAAAGCGAAAGAGTGCACCAACCCGATACCTCGTATCTTACAGTAAAAAAGTCCCCAATCCAATTCAACCTAAACGAATGATGGTATCCAAAAATAAGTCTATAGCGAGAGTCCCAAACAAAAGAGGCCGTCAACACAAGCACACATAAGCCAAGAGGTGACGGGGCTTCCCACTCAAGGAAGCCACATGTCGAACCAGTTGGTCAGCGGCTTGTACTTGACTCTGTCATTGGACGCCCTGCCAGGTCGAGTCAGCGAATTGGGCTCGTCAGAGGGAGTCGACACGACAAACCTTGGACGCTCCGGGTCGGTAAAGGATCCTACTCCACGCAAGTCGTAGTCGGATGAGTAATTCGCCGTCGCCGCCGCTCCGTCTCGCGACGAAGAGGCGTGGTGATCTGACGGACTCGGCCTATACGCCCGGCTGGGAGAAGACGTGGTGTAGTGGTACTCGGCGGGAGTAGCCCCCCTTCCCCTCCCAGCGGCCGCGTACGACGCCGGAGTGCCGTAAGCGGCGGCAGAGGAGGAGGAAGGGTGGTGATGGTGCTGGTGCGGGTAGCCTCCCCTCGCCGTGGTTGGCTGAAAGGTTGAAGAGCCGTCGCTGATGCACGGCGACGACTCAGGGGTAGCAAAGTCGGAGACGGCATCCACGAAACCTCGCGGGTCGTGGGTGCGCTGCTGGCCGATCCACGAGTCGACCATAGTGGCTCTGGCCTCGTGTTCAGCTCGCGGCACCGCGGCTCGAGAGGCCGAAGAATTGGCGTCTCGAGGGGATGCGGCCATTGATCGCTGGTAGCTCGACTCCCAGCTACCGCGGACGGCCTCCTCACTCCAGTTGCGCGACGTCGACGTCTCTGTGCGGTGGTAGTGGCCGTGAGGGGGTTGTGAGTACTGGTAGTTGTACTGATTGCTGTAGTCTGGTTGCCGACTCATGCTGGCGGATTGGAGAGAAGGCGGCGGTTGGGTTGTTGTTGTTGTGTTGCTGTTGTTGGCCTTGAGGCGTGTAAGTGGTGTAAGTCGGGTCTCTGTAGCTTGCCCTTGTTGAATTGCTTCCCTGGCGAGCTAATTGATTGTCTGTCTTGCTGTTGTTGATGATGATGATGTTTCATGATAATGGCCCCGGCTCTTCCGTTATATACGACGGCCACATCTTGCCCATCGAGCCATTCCATCGTTGCTCTTGTCCTTGTCCCGGATGCCTCTGCGACAATGTTGGAAACAGAAGCCATTCCCAGGGATGCTTGCCAGGTTGTGTGGCTGGAGCTACCATGATCGCGGGGTCTCCGGCCGGGAGGCCTTTGGCTGGGAACCAATCAAACCTCGTCATGTGTGTGAGAAACTGGGGCTCCGTGAGGCCGTGCCACGGGAAGACATGAGGAGGAGAGGCCAGCGGCTGCAAGCTAAGCAAAAAAACCCTCCGATGTGATGACAGTCAGTGAGTGATGTGCATTGCAGGCCGCCAGCGAAGAGCTCTGTGGGTGACTGGGGCAGCAGCAGCTTCGTCACTGCTGCTAGGCCCGTTGAGGTATCAAGAATAGAGGATGCATTTCCACATCACGTTCCCGTTTCTGCAGTCCGTAAGGCTGCGTGAAACAACATGGCCCGTCCAGAGGGTACCCCCGTGTTCGCAGAGCCCCAATGCGCCGCATGGAGAAGAGCTCCCTCCTCCGTTTTTTTGTTGTTTGCTCCTCTCGCAGGGACGATTGAGTTCTGATGCCGGTACCTGTGCTGACGCTGCGGCCGCCTCTGCCCATGTTTTCTCTCTTCTCTGGGGCAATGAAGCCATCGCGAGGCCTCAATCGTGTCAAACAGAACCATCCCATGGTTTGACTCCACGACGGAGTCACGCAAAAGGTCTGTTCGACCCCAAATGAGGAGGCAACTGTCGCCTCCGCGCGTGTCGACGGAGAGGGGATAGACGATAATAGACGCTGGTGGGTTGGGTTGGTTGGGTTGCAGACCGCCCCCAACAAGCGCGCCGCAGACTCCCTGTCGGGTCGTTGGGTCGTTGGGTGGTGGTGACGATCAGTGCTCATCCCTGAATCGCAATCGGGGAGATCCTGGAGGCCGCGATCCAAGACATTGTGCGACGACCTGGACGTCACGGCCGTGGTGTTGCATCGTTTGAGGAGGAAACGGATGCCTCTCCTGAGCCACTGGGCTGAGTTCCCGCTTGCGCCACGACGGGCGCACGGGCCAGGGAACGATCTGCGTCGAGTCGAGTCTTTGCTTTTGGCAAGAACACAAAAATGCTTCAGACGCACGGGCCGCACGCGACAAAAGGGGAAAAAAAGGGGGACCCGGCATCGTGATTGGCCCAAACAGACGCGGCTTCAATCTGCGACGGGGCCGCCATCGACGCGGGCTTACGTAGCACTAGCCACACCCGTCGGGTCCCGCCTCCTTTGACCGGGAAGCTTTTGGAGATGGCATCAAAACTTTTGAACCTCCTCCTCGACTACACCAAAGAGAATATCTCTCCGAGCTGCCTCACCTCTTGCATATCGCCTCTGCGCCATTCCCCCCTTTCTTCTTGCATTCCC